>OX377620.1:29692251-29842388 GCA_947397865.1 Polietes domitor
GAAAAAAGTTTACAACTATAACACACAATACCCAGGACCAAGATTTACGTATCTCTCGACTTAATCCGACACTGATTATTTCGCTGTAAATTCTCACTATGCTCATATTTATGTGCCAGCATTTTAATTCTTAAGAAACAAACGAAGAAATCACAAGACGCATTCAAAAATTTAATTAGATTTTCTTATTAAAAACATAAATAACTAACAGTCTGGGAGTTTGGTGGCACCCACAACCTTGTCAACCGACAAACTCAAACTCTCTCTAAACTATCTGCTTATATGCATATCACGGATTAGTTACAAGTGGTCTGATGTGTGTTGTGGCAAGAATGTGCCAAAAGAGTTTTCGACACAACAAACCCGCTGAGATGTGGTCGTAAAGGATTGCATATGAGATGCGGCGGATGGTAATGATGGTTCACACATACGTAACTCCGAATTTGCGTTTTGTAAAACACAGACAGAAACAGTTCATTTTAATTCACTACGCGTGTGTTATATGTTATTCAGATCTTTTCCACATTATGTTGGTGCGAATTAAGTTTAGCATTCCAAATTTCGAATGAAGCTAGACAAAAATCGTCGCATGCTCCTCCAAATTAGTCTATATTGCAGTATATTTACTTAATGTAAATCATGCTAATCAGAGCAGTGGAAATATGAATTAATTATACCTAATGAAACCCTAACGAGAACTGAATGATTACCTATTCCACTATATAAAAAAAAAGAAACAAAACTATAAGTGGTGATATTATTGGAATATATCAAAACTTTGGCATATATGGTCCAAAAACTCAAAAATGTAATTGAATTATTGGAATATATAAAAACTTAGGCCTATATGGTCCAATTTACTTTGGATTCATTACAATGTTGAACAAAATTGAACTTTTTCGAAAATAACAAGGTGCTGACACCGGATTATGATAGAGGGGGTAAACAATAATATGCGTGTATCGGCGGTTTTGAAAGTTTACATATGACGGTCATTTTAGATTTGGTGAATATTTCCCACCTTGACACATAGGAAATACGATGAATCGTCATAGAAAACTTATATTTTTAGTAAAGGAAGTATGTGTTCAGCAATCTATATATATATATAAATGAGTTGCGTGATTGAGTGACTGACTGATCACTCCCCAGACCAAACGACTAGAGCTAGAATCATGAATTTTGGTGTGCATATTTCTCTTACGGTGTAGTGGTGTGATAAGACGGGATTTTTCGAAATTCGTACTTTTAAAAGGTAAAATGTTGTAAAAAGGGATAAAAATAGTGCCACCGCAATGACCAAACGGCTGGACCTAGAATTTTGAAATTTGGTATGGGTATTCCTCTTGCGGCAAGAAGGCATCCCATAAAGTGGCTTTTGAAAAATTCGTACCTTGGGGGGTTAAATGGGGCAAAAAGGCACAAAAATTGTACAAACAACACGGTTGAAGCTTGAAATATGAAATTTGGTGTATAAAGTTTTTCGTAATTGGTACTTTTAACTGGTAAAATAGGGTTGAAAGGGATAAAAATGGTACCACAGCAATGACCAAACGGTTGGGCTTAGAATCATGAAATTTGTTACGCAAATTCCACTTATAACTTCAACGCGCCCAATAAAATATTTTTTAAAATTCGTACTTTTTGGGGGTGATATCGGGTAAAAAGCGATAAAAATGGTATCAATCTAACGGATGGAGCTGGAATCATAAAATTCGGTGTGTCATCCCTCAAAATGCTTAGAAACGCAAAATGAACGAATTTTATGAAACTTGTACTATTAAAGGGTAAAACGGGGAAAAGGAGATAAATAAGGATGACGCAACAATTATGAAATTCGGTATGTATATCCGTTTTACAGTGCAGATCACTGATAAGAATGAATTTTTCGAAATTTGTACTTTTAAGGGATTAAATGGGATACAAATTGTACCACAACCCAGACCATACTGTTGAGTCTAGAATTTTGAAATTCAAACGGGCATTACTTTTACTGCACGAATGCGACCAAGAAAATATTTTGCAAATTTCGTACTCTTTGTGGGTGAAATTGAGTAAAAAGGGATAAAAATGGTACCAATCAAACAGACGAAGCTGGAATCATAAAATTCGGAGGTTATATCCTTGAGAATGCTTAGAAACGAAAAATGAAGGAATTTATCGAAATTCGTACTTTTAAAGGGTAAACGAGAAAAGGGGATAAAAAAGGTACCAGAAACACGGCTGACGCTGCAATCATGAAATTCTGTGTGTATATTTTCGAAGTTTGTACTGTTAAGGGATAAATGAGATAAAAATTCTACCAAAGCCCAAACCAAACGGTTGAGCTTTTTACTTTTACAGCACGAATGCGACCAAGAAAATATTTTGCAAAAATCATACTTTTGTTCGTGAAAATAGGTAAAAAGGGATAAAAATTATACCAATCAAACAGACGGCGCTGGAGTCATGAAATTCCGCGTGTTCGGCGTACAAACGCAAATGGATTTTTTTCAAATTCGTACTTTTAAAGGGTAAACGGGGAAATGGGATAAAAAAGGCACCAACAACAAGGATGACGCTACAATAAAATAATAAATTCGGTGTGTATATTAGTTTTATAGCGCAGATTACTGATAAGAAGGAATTTTTCGAAATGTTTACTTTTAAGAGATAAACGGGATATCAAATTGTATCAAAAACCACATCAAACGGTTACGCCTAGAATCTTGAAATTCGGAACGGACACTATATGCTATAAAAGCATGATTGCGACCAAGAAAATATTTTTGCAAAATTCGTACTTTTTGAAAGAGAAATCGGGTATAAGGGGATACAAATTATACCAATCAAACAGACAGCTGTAATCATGAAATTCGGCGTGTTCATTCCTCAAAATGCTTAGAAACGTAAATTCAAAGAATTTTTCGAAATTCGTACTATTAAAGGGTAAAAGTGAAAAAGGGGATAACAAATGTACCAACAACACTACTGACGCTATAATAATGAAATCGGTGTGTATAATGGTATTTTTCGAAGTTTGTACTTTTAAGTGCTTAAAATGGATAAATATTGCACCACCGCCCTTTTGCAAAATTCGTACTTTTTGGGGGGTGAAATTGAGTAAAAAGGGATACAAATGGTACCAATTGTATCATGCGTAGAAATACAAAATAAAGCGCATTTTTTAAGAATAATGAGGAAAAGAGGGATACAAATGTTACCAACAACACGTCTAAATCTAGAATCGTTGTGAAATTTTGACCTCTAATGGATTTTGCAAAATGTATACTTTTAAGTAGAAATCGGAACAAAAAGCGATAAAAATGGTACTCACCAATGAATCGAATAAGGTATATACGTAATTACTCTGACGTGCAATACAAATGTACTGTATCAAAGTGTGTACTTTAACTAGGGTTTGCATTTTCCCGTACTTTTTATTTCCCGGGAAACGGGAATTATTTGTTCAATTTCCCGGGATCCCGGGACAGCGCGGGAAATCGTCAATATATCGTTTGCCATGAGTTAAGCTTATTTTTTTTAATGAAAAATTCACAATTTATAAAGGTGTGTGTATGAGCGCTTTATTACTTGGTGCGAATTTTTGAACGGATATTAAGTAAATGAGTTGTGCTTCTCATTCGCTGATGAAAATTATTTACTTAAAAGTCGGTGCGAAGCCACCTGACGAAACCTTTCTCAGGGCGAAAATCATGATAGTGGTAGTGTGCAGCCAAATAATAAATGTTACAATGCTATTTTTAAATAAATTTTCATTCTATAAAATATAGATGCAAAATGGTCTTGAGTCAGAGTTCCCCAGTTCAGAATAATAAATACTTATTTCATGACGAACCTGTTACAGAATTCAATTCAAACATCTTTTCAAGTTTCAAAATTAATTAAATCAAAATTTGCAAGTGTATATTTGAATTAAGAGCAGACATTGCATTTACGGCTCATCAGATATTTCTTATTTTATTGGAAAATGTGGACGCGACGGAGAACGATCTTTCACATTCAACAGATGTAGTCAGTAGAGCATTAAATAAAATGTTTATGTTGTCTGTTCTTTGTCTTGTCGCTTCGAAAACTATAAATTCTTTCTTTAGACTGCTATCGGGACTTGTTAATAGAATATTGTTACTTGCGTTTCTATAGCATTGTTTAAAACATTTTCAACCGACTGACTTCATTTTTTTTTTGGAGTTCGGATACACGACAAAAATCGACTTTTTCCGGGTTTTATTTTTTTTTTTCATTTGGAGTGTGACAGACAATCCCCGAAAAAGTGAATTTTTGGCATATCCGCAGCTTAAAAATATTTTGTTATTGGAAGTGCAATATTTTACATACCTAATTAAAATCGATATGAGCTAAATTGTTGTACAACATTTTTATTGTAGAAATGATGGAAAGTATATGCGAAAATTTCTACTGAATTCCCGCGGGATTCCCGTTCGAATTTCCCGGAATAGGGAAATGAAAAATATGCGAATTCCCGGGAATTTTCCGCGGGAAATCCCGGGATGCAAACCCTAACTTTAACCCAAATTGCGGAAATTGGGATATAGATGGTACCAAACAAAGTTTTCAGCTAGAATATGAAAAGGCTATTAAAAATTCGGTGTGTATATTTCTCCGAGTACGCAACATAAATGATTTTTTAGAAATTGGAGACAAAAAGAGATAAAAATAGTACCTACCAAAATATTAAACTAGAATCGTGAATATCTGTTCGAACGTCATAGTCAATAGCCCCATCGAAAAAAATTAAAAATATATAAAAATGTTTGTTCTATTTATAAATATTGGCAAAGATAAAATATCACAGTATTCGATCATTCGTATAGAGGTTATAAAAGGTTTAATTTTACGTATGCAATGGTGATATGCGTGGGAGGTAGAAAAGGGACGGAGCAAAATCCTTCATATTTCGTACGCTCAAAGTGATTATAAAAACGCTATCAAAATATAACTGGTTCCGAATATTTTACTACGAATATGCACTATATGTGTGTGTGGGGGTACCAGAAAGGGTATATCAGTTGCATCCATTTACAAATTTAAACTAACCCTGGGAAAATACTTCTATATTCAGAGCTTCAACAAATTCCTTATCTGCTTTCGAGAATTATCATGCACATCAGCCAGCCAAACACACACGCTTGATTTTTGATCACTCCTTCAATGCGTTAATCTTTTTTTCTATCCCAAATGATATATAAGCTCCTACTCCGTAGAGTGAGGCGATAATTATATCAACTTAAGAACGAATTTTTGTAAGAAAATAATATAATTTGTTGAGCCTACTTGAATTAAACTATTTACTAAGTATAAATTGATAGCACTATATAAATTGTTTTTTTTTAACAAGGAGTATAAATTCCTGCGGCTACGTAGGAACTGGAGAATTTGGAGTGAATATACCTATGAATATATAGTTGCGCAAATAAAGCGATTTTTCAAATTTTGTTAGCGTTTACAAGCGATTTACACTGAAAGGAATGTCCTTACACCGCATACGAAGTAGCGGGTATTTGCTAGTATTACATAAAACACCACGAGGAACATTATTGTACATTTAACCCTCTAGTTCCTCAATGTAGGGGTCTTTCTGGTCCCTCTTTGTAAAAGGGTAAACAATCCCTATAACTGGGTAATAAATCTCCTTAAGCTCTTTAACGGGATAAAATATCCCAGAAAAATATTTGCTATACAATTCTACTTAGTGTCCTGAATATACAATACTCAGCTTATATGCTAAAATGTCAATTGCAATTTCGTATTTGAAAATATTTTGATAATCACATTAAACATAAAAAATGTATGCTTAGCCACTTCCTTTATCCCACACAATTGTCTCTGCCCTAGGTAAAATTAAATGCTTTGTAACTTATATACCGGTGCCTGAAATCCATTATCATTTCATATTTGATCATGTTTTTAATTTTTTAATTATTTACATATATGGAAGCTGTGTCCAATTGCCACAAACATCTAACTATTCTCAGTGAAAATAGCATGATGATATTTATATAGTCCCTGCGATCATTCCATTATCAATCATTTCTTTAAAATTTAAAATTTAAATTTCAACAAAACCACAACAAATGTGTATCCATGTGGGATACACATTAAGTATGTTTTATTAAGGAAAACACTTTAAAATTTTCCACACCAGGAGGATTGTGACAATACATAAAATATTATTATGTATTAGTAAAATTATAACATCCAGGGAACTTGATTGTAACATCGAAAAAAAATGATTTTTCCGTATCAATTCAGCTACTTCCTTCTCTCTGTCTAACTATTATTTACACATTTTGTTATTTATAAATGTTAGTTCATTTGCTCCGTATGATTTGTCAAATATCTGACTGACATTGATGCTTCCTTCAGCTAATTTATATTACGGATATGACTGTCATTGCGGTCACTTAGCTCACCATCCCGTGAGCATTAAGTAGTGTCTTAAGGCAAAGTTTTTAATATGATAAAGCGGATATTAAATGTTTACGTTTATGTAACAGCTTGCTTGTCTAATTGAAAAATTTTCTTTTTCTGAGAAACTTTTAAACATTATTATGACCATCTGTCACGCACATATTGGCTAACAAAACAAATTGAAGTGATATGGACAAAACCAAAATAATGTTAAGTTAATTTTTGGAGATGGCTATTTGATTACCATACGGGCCAAATAATTCTTCGTAAGGAAGAAACTTAAACACAAAAAAAAATAATGTTACTTTTTTGTAATACCAACAAATACATTGTGGATGATGTGAATATGATACTGGAGTAAATTTTACCGAGTCAGACTGGGGAGCACGGAATTTAGTTCTACGTCCGCTCATAATAAAAGAGGTTCGTAAATTCTACATTTATCCCACTTTTATATTTTACATAGTTTGCTTTATCGGAGTGTTAGCATATAAATATAGAATAAATACATTTTTACACCCTACACCACTTCGTGGACAAGGGTATTTTAAGTTAGTTTCGCGGAAATGTTTGTAACACCAAGAAATAATCGAGTTAGACCCACCTTTAAGTATACCGATCAATCACCAGCTGAGTCGATTTAACGATGTCTCTCTGTCCGTCTGCTGTCCATCTAAGCTTGTTCGCACTCTACAGGTCACAATTTTGGTCCGATTGTCATGAAACTTGGCAGAAGTTATTATTTCTGGCCGAGGACCATCGGAGGAAATCGGTTCAAATTTAGATATAGCCCCCATACAAATGTCGCTCCCGTTTTGACATTTTTCGCTCAGAAACGCATCTAGAAACCACCGACCCATTTTGGGTAGCGCCGCCGCCAAAAATTATGGGTCTGCTTGTAACTCTGAAATACACTCCCATTTAATTGTAATTTTGTCGTATACATAATATGATTAAATTTGTTTTGCATCGCACATACGCCACCATGTTCAAACTACATATTGAAACGACTTTTGTAGATGAAATTTATAATTCTAACTAGTAAATGCCCGCTACTTCGTATGCGGTGTAAGGATATTTATTTCAGGGTAAAACGCTTGTAAATGCTCACAAAATTTGAAAACATGCTTTATGTTTCCCCAACTACGTGTTCCCACCAAATTCTCGATTCCAGATCCTACGTAGCTGGAGGAATTTATAATAAATAATTTATATTGTGTTATCAATTTATACGCAGTCAAGTGATTAATTTAAATTGAAACAATTTTCTTAAAAAATCCGAGATAATTATACCCTCACTCTACGGATATCTACCCCGTACTATATGCATTTGGGATAGAAAAAAGGGTAACTCAGAGTGATTTAATACCCTAAGTATGTAATAAATCCCTTTCACGTCCGCCTGTCTGTCTGGCTTGCTGGTGTACACGATAACTCTCGAAGGGAGTTAAGTAATTTATTCAAACTATGAACAAAGTATTATTTTTCTCAGTCTTTGTTTAAATTCGGAGATGGATGAAATTGATATAACCGTGATGGTACCCCCACACATACAGTCTATATTCCTAGTAAAATATTCGGAACCAGTTGTATTTTGATATTTGGTAAAGTTTTTATAATCACTTTGAGTGTACGAAATATGCATGAATTTGCAGTGTTCCTTTTTGTACCTGCCACACAAATTACCACTTCATACGTAAAATTAAACATTTTATAAATTCTATACGGATGATCGGAATCATTGCCACCATCGCTGCACACACCTTTGGTCAACATAAAACTGGTAAAACTTCCTTACGGATAGTCGAAATCAGTTGCCATTTTAGATTTAAAAATGTTTTTATAATCACTTTAAACCTATAAAATTTTTATGGTTTGTCACGCCCTTTGTCAAATTAAATACTTTACATATAACTTATATACTTCTATTCCATTGCAATATTTTGTATCCTTTTTTATGTGGGTGCCATTTTTACCACTTTTTGTGCCGCCCTTAAACGTACACATTTAGAAATATTATTTTATGTTGCGCATCTACTTACTCGGAGAAATGTACACACCAAATTTGTAACATTCTTTTCATATTCCAGCTGAAAACTTTGATTAGTACCATATTCATCCCAATTTCCCCAATTTGGTTTGTTCGATTTACATCACTTTTGATCCGCTTCCACCTTTAGAGTACACATTTTGATGCAATACTTCTGTATTGCACGTCAGAGTAATATATACCTTATACAAATTTAATCCCTTGAATGTAAAAATTTCGAAAAATTCTTTCTTATCAGTGATATGCGCTATAAAACGAATATACACACCGAATTTCAAGATTATAGCGTCAACCGTGTTCTTGGTACATTTTTTATCCCCGTTTACTCTTTAAAAGTACGAATTTTGAAAAATTCCTTCAATTTGCGTTTGTAAGCAGTTTCAGGGATGCAGACCCCGATTTCCGATTCCAGCTTTGTCTGTTTGACATTTTGTATCCCTTTCTACCCAATTTCATTCGCATAAAGTAAGAATTTTGAAAAATATTTTCTTAGTCGCATTCGTGCTGTAATGTAATGCCCGTTCCGAATTTCATGATTCTAGGCCCAGTTGTGTGGTCTGGGCTGTGGTAAAATTTTTATCCCATTTAATCCCTTAAAATTACAAATTTCGAAAAATGTCTTCTTATCAGTGATTTGCGCTGTAAAACGGATATACACACCGAATTTAATTATTGTAGCGTCATCCGTATTGTTGGTAACGTTTTTATCCCATTTTCCCCGTTTACCTATTAAAAGTACGAATTCAAAAAATTCGATCATTTTGCTTTTCTAAGAGTTTTGAGGTATGTACACACCGAATTTTATGGTTTCAGCTCCATCCATTTTATTGGTACTATTTTTATCCCTTTTTACTCGATTTCGCCCCCAAACAGTACGAATTTTGAAAAATATTTTCTTGTGCGCGTTGAAGCTATAAGAGGAATTTTGTTTACCAAGTTTCAAAATTCTAGTCCCAGCCGTTTGGTCATTGCGGTGGTACAATTTTTATTCCTCTTTAACCCATTTTAACCCTTAAAAGTACGAATTACGAAAAACTTCCTTCAAATCTTCAAATCTCTTCACTGTAAGAGAAATTTACATACCAAATTTCATGATTATAGTTTCAGCCATGTTGTTGGTACAATTTTAACCGCCCAAAAGTACGAATTTTTAAAATGTCACTTTTTTGGGATGTCTTCATGCCGCAAGAGGAATATCCATACCAAATTTCAAGATTCTAGGCTCAGCCGTTTGGTCATTGCAGTGGTACTATTTGTATCCCTTTTTACCCGATTTCACCCCCAAAAAGCACGAATTTTGAAAAATATTTTCTTGGGCGCGTTGAAGCTATAAGAGGAATTTGTGTACCAAATTTCAAGATTCAAGACCCCGCCGATTTGTCACTGCGGTGGTACCATTTTTATCCGTTTTTACCCCATTTTATCCCTTAAAAGAACGAATTTCGAAAAAATCACTGCATATCTGATTTCTACACTGTAGAGAAATGTACACACCAAATTTCATGATTCTAGCTTCAGTTGTGTTGCTTGTACCATTTTTGTCCCATTTTACCTCCCAAAAGTACGAATTTTTCAAAATCCACTTTGTGGGATGCCTTCATGCTGCAAGAGGAATGTCCATACCAAATTTCTAGGCCCAGCCGTTTGGTCATTGCTGTGGTACCATTTTTATCCCTTTTTACGCCATTGTACCCCTTAAAAGTACGAATTTCGAAAAACCCCGTCTTATCACACTTCTACACTGTAAGAGAAATGTACACACCAAATTTCATGATTCTAGCTCTAGCCGTTTGTTCTGGTGAGTGATAAGTCAGACACTCAATCACGCAACTCTTATATATAGATTTAATTTTCTTAAATTTACATAAATAACATCCAGTAAAAAATATGCTTACGCACTCACACAATTGATGTATATGAATATTACAAAAAGCACATCTTTTGCAAATTAGTAAATATAAATTCTATAACGGAATCTTGGCTTACTAAAGTTTCCAGGAAATTTATTCATATATAAGCATTGCAAACACGTGTTTCAAAATGCATTTGATACTTAATAAAATGCATTTAAATACTTTGATTTCAATTATTGTGAAATTACTTTTTCAATTAGTAAAATCATTTTACGTTTTCCACTTACAGATTTCCACAGAAATTCTGAGTTTTACGTCAATATCATGAGTGTGTGTTGGTCGCCATTTCACTTGAAATTTTTTTTGATATTTACCTTGCACTACACATACATGCCGTTCCATTTATATTGGTTCAAACGAAATAATAATTTCAAAATAATATAGTGCAGAGCCGACTATATGACACCCTTACCTCTTTAATCTGTATAATAATGAATGTCCCAAAATATTTCAACTTTAAAAAATACAGCATGTTTCTTGAGTGAAACTGCCGTTTTTAGGGGCATTAGGGACACACAAAACTCTGGAAATATAATTTACAACACTGACACCGTGTGATTACCTTCTAATCTAATATAGTATACATATAGTATATAGTATACAAATAATTAAAGTTGTATTATAATTCAAAATAAATAAATTAATAAAATGAATATTGCCTTTAACATTATTGCATATAATAATAATTATGAATAAATTCAATTTTTTGTATGTCCAACATACGTTGTAATTCTTGTGATTTACTATCTCTCCCTGGACAATTTGTGAACTCTGCTGGTGCCTTTATGACAGTTACTGTTTCATCGTTTTATGTCCAGTAATTGCCAAAACAAATATGAAAAAAATTAATCTCGTTGTCCAAGAAAACGAAAACAACAACAAAATGTTTATGAACCAATAAAATGAAGATTTTTATAGCTTAAAAATCACCCCCAAATAAATTGCAAATATAAATGATTTATAAACAAATATAGTATGCGAATGAATGGTACATATTCGATACGAGGATTTAACAACAGATATAAATATTTATGTGGACATAAGTCAAGTGGTTTTAAATGGAATTATTTATGTACATGATGTTGGATATTTCTTTATGGACAGCCAGTAATGAGAGAAATGTGATGTAAACACGATTATTTGACCCAGTCCATGTTCGATGAAAATAAAAACATTTAGTATGCAAAGGAATCATCGGCCAAGATGTAGTCATAAAATATGGAGGCATTGACATGACTTTAGTATACAGTGGAATTTCGTTGGAAAGCAGGGAGATTTTATAAAGTTGCAATATATGTTTAAAGGTTATTAAATTAGTCGAATATGTAGTTAGTAAATGCTATACTCTCCGAAGTGTAAATTACGGATTGAATCTGTCTGTTCATACTTTTGAATATTTAGATGAGTAACAAGAATAACAATTTCGAAATTTGTTTTAGTCTTAGTCATTCCAAATTTTAATGTTAATGGAACAATTCAAATTATTCCAGACTTTTTTCAATGCCAATTTTTTAGAAATACATGCCATTAACATACACAGTGCAACACGAAAAAAAATAACCATATACGGACACCGCTACATGATAAAAGACCAAAAAAAAAAGACCCGTGTTTTTTTTTTCCCCCAAAGTCATGCACTTTTTTTTATGGGCCCCCAGAGATTTGAGGCCTCGGTGTAATTTTTGGAAAAAAGTGATCATATTCTCAGGCTCATATCTTGCAAACCGTTCGGAATTTTGATTTTCACTTTTGCGGCTACCTAAACGGTGTTAAGAATAATTCCTAGGAAGTTCATATGTTCTAGAAAGTTGTTTATTGAGATCTTAGGTACATTTTTGTAGTTGATTGTTTCCCTGAATTTTCAACGGTTTGCTACCTATGGACCTGAACAGGGGAAAAAAGGTTAAAAAAATCGAATTTTTTAAGTTTTTTGCGATTTTGACCTTGAAGATGAAGTTTTTATATGTTCACAATTTTTGTTCTTTATGACAAGAGCTAGAACTTTGCCTCAGAGAGTAAATCAAAATTCCGAACGGTTTGCAAGATATGAGCCTGAGAATATGATCACTTTTTTCCAAAAATTACACCGAGGCCTCAAATCTCTGGGGGCCCATAAAAAAAGTGCATGACTTTGGGGGAAAACAAACACGGGTCTTTTTTTTTTGGTCTTTTATCATGTAGCGGTGTCCGTCTATGGTTATTTTGAAATGACTTCAAAAATGTTGCACAGTGATATGTAACACATATATATGGGGCATTCCACGACAAATCGGACGGTTTAAAAAAATGTTTTTGATTTCCTCCATTTTTTAACATTTTTAGTACCCACTAAAAACAGCTTTGAGTTTTTTTCTGATTACTCGTTAAAAAGATATAGCTTTTTTAAAAATCGTTAAATAGTAGTTATTTTTTCAGTCTTTTGCTCACAACTTCGGCAATAATCGGACCATTACAGATATTCTTTTTTTAATATTTTTGTTTTTAATTATTTTTAGAAAAAATATTGAAAAAAATATTCACAATGTTTTTGTATACAAATTTTGATTTTTTAAATTAAAGCTTTATTTTTTAATTTTTCGTAGTCTTCGATATTTTTATTTAAAAATCTATTAATTCAGTAAATTTTGAGGCTTGGTTGAAAGTGGGCCTATAATAATTAATATTTTTTGAAAATTATGGAAACCAAAAATAAATTTAAACTTTATTTTTTTAATTGTTTGTACTCTCGAAAAAAATATTTAAACATCTATTTACTCTGTAAATTTTAGGCCTATAAAAATTACTACGTTTTTTAATTTTTTCTTTTTTTTTGGAAACACGAAAAAAATGAAAAACATAGTAATTTTTATAGGCCCTCTTTCAAAGCCTCAACATTTACAGAGTAAAGGGGGTGTTTTTAGTGGTTACTACAAAATGTAAAAAAATGGAGGAAATTAAAAATATTTTTATACCCTACACCACTTCGTGGGCTAGGGTATTATAAGTTAGTTTCGCCCCAAATGTTTGTAACACCAAGAAATAATCGAGTTAGACCCACCTTTAAGTATACCGATCGGCTTAGAATCACCAGCTGAGTCGATTTAACGATGTCTGTCTGTCCGTCTGCTGTCCATCTAAGCTTGTTCGCACTCTACAGGTCGCAATTGTTGTCCGATTGTCATGAACCTTGGCAGAAGTTATTTTTTCTGGCCAATGACCACCGGTATTTGGAGGAAATCGGTTCAGATTTAGATATAGCCCCCATACAAATGTCGCTCCCGATTTGACTTTTTCCGCCCTATAAAGCACATATAGTACCCGATTTTCTTTAAAATTGGCACAACATCTTATAATCCAACTAAAAAACCGATGGTGAAAGTGGGTAAGATCGGTTCAGATTTAGATATAGCCCCCATACAATTGTCGCTCCCTATTTCACTTTTTCCGCTTTAGAAACCACATATTGTACCCGATTTTCTTTAAAATTGGCAGAGCATCTTATAATCCAACTAGAAACACCTGTGCAAAAATTGGGTAAGATCGGTTCAGATTTAGATATAACCCCCATACAAATGTCGCTCCCGATTTGACATTTTCCGCTCTAAAATCCACACATTGTACCCGTTTTTCTTTAAAATTGGCACAACATCTTATAATCCAACTAAAAAACCGATGGTGAAAGTGGGTAAGATCGGTTCAGATTTAGATATAGCCCTCATACAAATGTTGCTGCAGAATGTTTAACCGATTTTGGCCAAATTTTACATATTATATTTCACCAATAAACAGACGTGGTGAAAGCGGGTCACATCGTTCCAGGTTTCAATATACCCCCATACAAATGTCCTTTCCGATTTAACATTTTTTGTCAAACACATACATTTACAGGATGCAAAAATCCTTCCCGATTTCACTTTTTTACCGAATTGAATTGCAATGAGAATTGTTTGGGTGATGTACATATGTCCATACTTTGAAATGACTTTGGTATACTACTGTATAATTTGTATTTGTCTGTCGGACAATTAGATCAATTACCATATTATTTACCATACTCGTTAAATTTGACTGAAGATGAATTTATAGCATATAAATTATATGAATATGATTTGTATGAACTACATAAAATTGCTCCCATGAAATACCTGGGTTTAGTAATCAAAGCGAGGTACATACGCAGGGAGTGGTGTAGGGTATTATATAGTCGGCCCCGCCCGACTTTAGCCTTTCCTTACGTGTTTAAATTAAAGCTTTATTTTTTACTTATTCGTAGTCTTCTATTTTTTATTTAAAAATCTATTAATTCTCTAAATTTTGAGGCTTGGTTGAATGTGGGCCTATAATAATTAATATTTTTTTTAATTTTTTGAAAATTATGGAAAACCAAAAATAAATTTAAACTTTATTTTTTTAATTGTTTGTACTCTTCGATGTTCTCGAAAAAAAAACTTATTTAAACATCTATTTTCTCTGTAAATTTTGAGGCTTGGTTGAAAGTTGGCCTATAAAAATTACTACGTTTTTTAATTTTTTGAAAATTTGGAAACGCGAAGAAAAAATAAAAAATTATTTTTTTTTGAAAATTTTGGAAACTCGAAAAAAAAATAAAAAAACATAGTAATTTTTTGAAAATTTGGAAACACGAAAAAAAATAAAAAACATAGTAATTTTTATATGCCCACTTTCAACCAAGCCTCAAAATTTACAGAGTAAAGTGTATGTTTTTAGTGGTTACCACAAAATGTAAAAAATGGAGGAAATGAAAAATATTTTTTTTGAACTGTCCGATTTGTCGTGGGATGCCCCATAAATACATTTGTAAGATCTCATTAGATAAGTATTACAAATGGAAAGACCAACTTAATATACATTATGGAGGAGGATATAAAACCCAAATATTGATATATTTTCGTTATGGAACCTCAATGTGATTTGACAAATAAATGAATTATTTTAAAATTTTGTAATTTAAATATTATGTATTTTATTATATACATTTTTCATTTAAAAAAAATACGTTGGTCTCAAAAGCCTACAAACAAATAATTACCTGTAACTGAACATATAAGTTGGTTTTATCGGACTTTTATTTC
Organism: Polietes domitor; assembly: GCA_947397865.1. NCBI lineage: Eukaryota > Metazoa > Arthropoda > Insecta > Diptera > Muscidae > Polietes > Polietes domitor. The sequence continues at coordinate 29,707,719 of OX377620.1, forward strand.
CAAAATGAGACTAAAAATATTAGAAGTTCATACATAGGCCTTCGACAAATATTTTGAAATTTCGGGATTTTTCATGCCAACAAAAACAGATTGATTCTTTCCCGAATGTTCCAAAAGGACTTATATTTAATTTAACGTACAATGGCTATGATCGACTTATAATCTCTATTATTAGTATTTTAGGGAACTGAGACGAAAATTGTGATTAAAAAATTTAAATGTATCAAAAATATAATGTCGTTTTCAAGCTCTAAAATACATCAGAAAATTGTATACACTGCCCTTCAAAGAAATGGTTGTTAGCTAGGATAATCATCCAACCACATCGCACTTACCAAAGTAACGTTGTATTGATGACGTCGAAGGCGACGATGATGATTATTGCTGTTGATGATTGAATTATTCATTATTGGGTATCCCCATTTGCCGATAACTTCTCTTTACAATTGTGGCCATAAGTCTTTACAAAAATACATATACATGTGAGTGATTCCATGTCAAGCTATACGGGTTTTGACCTCGATAGCTGCGGTTGTGTCGAACGTTTGTAGATTTTGCAAAAAATTACATTTTTTGTCTGTGATTTTCTCGCGAACTATTCAACGGATCCGGCTGATTTTTTGCATGTGTACTAAGAACCAATACCGCTTGTAACATATATGTCGCGAAAATCACTGAATTTTTGCCAAGAATTCGCGGATAAAATTGCATATATTTTTGGTGGTTTTTCTAGTGGCACTTTTCACATTTTTTGACTTTACACTAGGGTTTGGGGTTTCCCGGACTTTTTTCATTTTCCGGGAAAACGGGAATTGAAAGTTTCAATCCCGGGAATCCCGGGAATTCCCGGGAAAAATATAATTTATTTTAGGTATGTCCAATATGATTTAAAATGTCAACATTTAGTAACTGGTGTGTTATTTTAACCTATTAACGCCCACCATATACGTCCGTGTACACTATTTCAAGGGTTTCGTACTTTTTTGATAGCTTTTAATATGAATGTAATTCCTGATAATTAAATTATAGGCCTGTTCGGATGGGTTTACTAGCTTATTTTTTGTATGGAATTTACTACTCTCATAATGTTGCTGCCAGATTTTTCTTGTTGATAAATTTAAGAAAAAAACAATGGATAAAAATGTTGCCACCTTATTAAGTCTCTTAACTGTAAGTGATCGAGAAGGACAATATATAAAATAAAAAATCTAAAATATAAAAATAAATAAATACTTTTTATTATTGTAGTAATAAATAAAAAATAGGTTAAAATACTGACATATTACAAATTAGACGATTGTTTTTGTCAAAATATTTTACAGATTATTTTTCATTTTACAAATATTTTACTCTAGACTAATCGTCAGAATTAAGGGCGTCATAAAATTGGACATTTAAATCGCAGTCACAAGTGACTACACTAGATTCAAAATTTAAAAATGATTAAGGAAAAAAATAACTCGGAGAATGTTATGAGTAATTAATTTACAAGATTCATATAAAAAATTTACAGAAACAAAGTAAAATATTCTAAAATGTAAAAGTAATATAAAAAAAATAATATTAAATAAATAATTAATTTAAATGAATAATTAGTTCTTTAAAAATACCGTAGGTTTATTTAAAAATACCGTAGGATATATTTCTATTCATATTTGATTTCTCTTGAAAGTTTCCAGGTGAAAAATTTTGAATGTATCCAAATTTTTAACAATTTTTTACTGGTTGCATATATAAAGTTAATCGTTATTTAAGAGAATTTTCACCTTTTATTTTGTCGATTCTTCTAGGAAAACAAGAAATTTAAAGTATAACCAGCACGAGGGTTAAGTATTGACATTATGTCAGTCATAGTACTGTCGGTATGATATTTTTGTTTCACAATAAAGATCATGCAAATATACTCACAAAAAGTTTCTATTCTCCTAGCTGGGTTTCGCAAAAAATGGGTACTTAGCGAATTTAAAATGTTCTGTTTGTAGTAATAAACAAACACCCATTATTATTGTCAGTAATGTAAATAAAGGGTGATTTTTTAAGAGCTTGATAACTTTTTTAAAAAAAAAACGCATAAAATTTGCAAAATCTCATCGGTTCTTTATTTGAAACGTTAGATTGGTCCATGACATTTACTTTTTGAAGATAATTTCATTTAAATGTTGACCGCGGCTGCGTCTTAGGTGGTCCATCCGCTTAGTCCAATTTTGGCATTTCCACGTTTTTGAGTAACAGAGACCCAATTGGTGCGAACGGCGACGAATCGAAAATTGGTGGTCATCATTAACACTGGCCGATACAGCTGCGATATTTTCTTCAGTTCGCACTCTACGTAAGCGTGTTGGTGGTTTAATGTCCAACAATGTAAATTTGGTGCGAAATTTAGTCACAATAGCCCGAATAGCCGCTTCAGTGGGTCGATTAAACTGACCATAAAATGGAAGCGCGCAATGAACTTTCTTAACAGAGCACGCATTTTGATAATAAAATTCAATAATTTGCAAGCGTTGTTCGTTTGTAAGACGATTCATGATGAAATGTCAAAGCATACTGAGCATCTTTCTCTTTGACACCATGTCTGAAATCCCACGTGATCTGTCAAATACTAATGCATGAAAATCCTAACCTCAAAAAAATCACTCTTTATATGAATTTGAAATATATCTAAAATTTCTAATTTATATAGTAAATGTGAATTAATGCTTAAAATAATCAATAAAATATTTATTTAATATTTCCCGTATTCCCGGGAAATCCAAAATTTAATCCCGTGAATTCAAAAATTCCATTTGAAATTCAAAAAATATCAATTGAACTTAAAAAATATCAATTGAAATTCAAAAAAATATCATTTGAAATTCAAAACTCATCGTTTGAAATTCAAAGTACACCATTTGAAATTCAAAAGTTTTCATTTGAAATTCAAAAATTATTCCATTTACACCATTTATTCAAATTGGTGTCTTTTGAATTTCAAATGGAGTCTTTTGAATTACTTATGACGAGTTTTGAATTGCAAATGACTTGTTTTGAATTACAAATTACGAGTTTTGAATTTCAATTGACACATTTTTTTGAATTTCAAGTGATATTTTTTGAATTGCAATTGTAACTTTGTCATTCCGTTTGTAACACCTTGAAATATCGACCTGAGACCCTATAAAGTATATATATTCTTGATCATCATAAAATTCTATGACGATCTAGCCATGTCCGTCCGTCTGTTGAAAGCACGCTATCATCTAATTGAAAGGAGCTAGAAAGTTCAAATTTTCCATAAATGCGTCTTATAGTCGTAGATCGATTGGGATTGAAACGGGGCGAAATTGGCCCAAAGGGAAAACAATTTCCCTCACAAGGACTAAAAATACCCATACTAATCCCTAATATTTTAGAGTATTTAAGCATATTTTTTTCAATATGTCTGCTTGTGCTTACTTGATATTGGGTATGCGCATTCCCCCGATAACAAAAACGTGCACCATAAGGTGATTTTTATTTGTAGGGGGTGAAATGGGGCAAAAAAGGATAAAATTGGTACATATTAAACGACAACAGCTAGAAATACGAAAATCGGTGTGTACATTCCTCTAATAGAGTAGATACATAATATAAAAGTATGTTTTCCAAATTAGTACTTTTAGGGGGTAAAATGGCAATAGAGGGATAAAAATGGTACCAACCAAACGGCTGCCCCTAGATTAATCAAATTCGGTGTTTATATTCCTCTGATTGCATAGACACGTAAAATACACCCATTTTTCAAAATTCGTACTTTTTGGGGTCAAAACGGAAAAAGGGGATAAAAATAGTACCAACGAAATGACCGCAGCTAGAGTCATGAAATTCAGAGTATACATTCCTTTGACCATGTAGACATGGAAAATAAAAGGTTTTTCCAAATTCGTATTTTCAAGGAATACAATGGGTAAAGAGGGATAAAAATTGTACCAATCAAACGGCTACACCTAGAATAATGAAATTCGGTGTATATATTCCTCTGATAAAATAAACGGATTTTTCGAAAATCGTACTTTTTGGGGTTAAAATGAAAAAGTTGGTACAAATAGTACCAACCAATTGACCGCAGCTAGAGTCATGAAATTCTGAGTATACATTCCTCTGACTGCGTAGACACGGAAAATAACCGGATTTTTCGAAATTCGTACTTTCAAGGGATACAATGGTACAGAGGGATAAAAATAGTACTAGCTAAACGACTACAGCTACAATGATGAAATTCTAATTGGATAGTAATGTCAAATAATGAGATTTTAGATAGTCGTACTCTTAAGGAAGCTGGAATCATGGAATTTGGTGTATATATTCCTCTGACTGCATAGACACGCAATATAAAAAGTTTTTTCCAAATTCGTACTTTTTCTTTTACAGCAAAAATTGGTTGAATCATGAAGTTAGGATATTTTGCAGTATTTAAGTCTGATAATGGATTTTCAAAATTTGTACTTTTGGAATTAAAATAGATTGGAAATACAACCAACTGTAGCACCTACTATCTACCAATATTTGTGGTATTTAAGCTTTTTGAAAATATACGCCCATGTGATGAGAATCACGCGATGTCAAAATCACTTGCGACTTTCAACTCGCCAATTTATTTAAGACATGTGATGACGTTCACGCGTTTTGTTTGCGATTTGTGAATATGTTCGAAACATGTAAACATATGTTTGATCTGTCAAAAAAGGTAAACAAGGAAATTTAATTTTTATTTATATAAACAAAAGATGCCGGCAGCATTCGTGTTAAGCGTATTGGCCTTAAAAAAGCTCCAATCAAGAAAATAACGTATCAAAAAACATTTCCTTAGGGATAATTCCAATCCAGTGGACATTCCAGAGCAAACTCACATTTTTATAAGCGCGAAACCATAAATAACATTCTTCTTCTTTCTTTTGTATAGTGCTGACAATATTGGACACTTTTCTATACAGAATCGGGTAACCGATTAGATCATTGCAAAATTATTCAAATTAATTACTTGAAAATACTTAATTTGATCACAAAAGTGCACTTGAATGTTCAAAAATACAGCTCAGTGATTTTATAATAATAAGAACCCATAATTACATTACTTATATAAATCAAGGGAAAGTAACCTTATAAATTATCCGGTTATTATTTCTTTTTTGTGCGGCACCATTTTTTCGAAGACCATGTGATCAGCTGTTCACTTTTATCTCGCCAGTTTTAAAGTAAACAAAAAACAGAAATGAGTATGAAACGAGGAACATATTTTAATTTTATATTTTTGAGAAAAATTGTTTGAAAACAGTCTTATTTTATGAGAATATATAAAGAAAACATGTGAAAGTTTATTTGCGCGTCGTTGTTTAATAAGTTTTTAAATTCATTTACTCAAAAAGCATAAGTTCACTTTGCGTTCACTCTCCCATGCATTTGTGAGTTGAAGTCGCCAAACTTTTGGCGATTGTGAACTTCATCACACCTAATTGGCGATTTGAAATCGTAATCGCAAATGTCGTGCGAAATGCGATTGTCAGCACATGGGCGATAAATATAATACAATTTGTCTTTTTTATTTACCGTGTTCTATCGATATTTTCCACAATTAAAAATAGTTCACAAATAAATATGTTCTCGTACATTATTTCCATAATACTAAGTGCCCATATTTCACAATATTAAACCAACGTGCGGTATTAGGAGAGCCATTCACGCTTCATGAGCTACTCGTATTCCATAAATAATGGAAATATTTTCTCTTTTGAATAAACCAAAAATATGTCGAAAAAAACAATAATTTTGGAAATTTCAAGGAATCTATTGAAAATGAAACATTCATTTAAACTTAATACGACATTTTTGCAAATATTCGCTGCATTTTTTGCACAATCCAATACCATGAGGATATAACACTCCATTGTTTGAAGCTTATAAATAAATCGCATTGATTTCGTTGTTCATGCGATGCGTTATGGCAGCCATTCTATTTAATACCGCAAAGATTTGAATATTCAACCAGGGACATAACGACACATGAGCACGTGCAGTGGTTTCTACTCGATGATGCTAGCGAGTTAAACACATATGAGCCATGTTGCGTTGCAAGCACCATCCATATTCTGTGAAAGAAGACAATGGGCAAAATGCCAAGTGACTTTGGTTGCGCCACCAATAACAACGGCAACAGCATCAACAACAGCTAAACAGACAACATAAACATAGAAATTATAGGGTTTAGGTTATTTTGCTTGTTTGCCGTAAAATGTTTTAACACGGAATGTAAATTTTCTCATCATCACACATACATTCAGCGCAAAATGCACACCGAAAAAACAGAAAATGCTACAAGAACAATGGCACAAGATGCAAACCAACAAACAATTTCTTTCAAATTCTCCATGGTGCCCCAACCTACAGCTTGCCTGCAGTAATAAAAGCCTTCCTTACCCGCCCAACTACATTACATGAAGGAAAATTATATATATAGGATCATGTCTATAATTTTTTTAATAGATTAGCTTAGTTGCATTTAGTCGAAGAGGATCCACATGTGGAATTGTATAATTCGGAGGAAAGAGAACCAATACCGTCTTGATTTGGTTCACGCCCTTGCTGTAAGCAGGTTGGTTTTTTAATGAAGGTATGTAAAAGTCTTTCCAGACCTTCTAACATGAACGAGGATAGGCTTAAATGTATGTCGTCCTTTGGTTTTGTTTGTGATATTTTTGAGAGCCTTCGTAAATTTTTATATTTTATTTTTTGTATATTTACTGGAGAAATAGCATCCCGTCCAAGTACAGTCATATCTGCTGATATTTCAGACAAGTTGTTGATCATATTCAGAAAAATTGCAACGTCTGCAAGAAAAGTTCACTGGGATACTTGGGTATCAGCTATTGTGACACGTTCTATTTGTTGAGTGCAGCCACACATTCCACTATACATTTTGTTCTAAGGAATAGTCCTTTGGATGTCACAAGTCGTTTGTTACCAACAACATCCACAAGAACGAGAGGATATCATCGTTGTCCTTAGTTTATTGCCACGATAAGAAACACAAAATATTCTTGCTGGTTTGTGCTTTGCTCATAGTCATAAAAGAGAAAAGTGTAAAACGTTGCGTATATGTTATGAAAATATTTTTATTCACATAAGAATTATTTTGTAATTATATTCTAAAAATTAAATAAGTAGTAAGTTAGTGTAAATGGATATAAGTTTAACTTAGCTGAATTTAGGGATGTGACATGAACGTCAAATTTTAAGCCAGAACGAACGCGATTGATTTATGATGTGTGTCAACGAATTTGAATGAAATAGTAATAATTTCTCAATTAGCCTTGGTAGCATCCCAATTTGCATATTTCCAATTTTAAACACCTTCCAATAATGGTGATAATATGACAATGTCTCTTAACATTCTACGAATATAATTTTCACAATTTTTTTGCTAAGACAGAAGTAGCAATCTGTTACATGGCAAAGCGGAGCTCTCCAAAGCATTGGCATGATGATTCTCGGCTGTCGTCTGCAAGAATTTCAATAATAAGTTATATATGTTCTTGAATTTCGTAATCTACACTTACCTTGAGTCAGCTAGCTGTACGTAGCACCTTGGACATAGAGCACTTGGTGTCCACCGCTCATCTATGTTTGAGACCTTTAAATTGAAGCTCTCTTCAAATGAATCTCTCAATTTAGGTGAAAAACAACGCTTGTTTTTTTCAGAAACGTATTCTCCGCACATGTAACAAAAATTACTTGGATTGGTATTGCATTCAAATCCTCGCGAAAGTTTGCTCATTTTAACTATCGCGTTCGTCGACACTTGTTGAATGAGTAAAATCGATCAATGAAGACCTATTTATACTGTGTATTGTTTAGTATTTTACTGACAGGTACTTATAAATGGGTGTATATTTTTTACGGTGGCTACATACCTGTTTCACCATGTGTGAGCCTTAAATTTTCCGAATAATGACCACCCTTAAATGTGGGTTGCATTTCTGTAAAAAAATCATACAGGTAGCCAACGGAAAACCCAAATAATTAAAAAAGTCCCCTTTCCTTTTTTCCTTTTAATTGTTCACGCACATTTATTAGCGTTTATTACTTTGCTTACGCAATCATAAAAATTAAATAACCCTTTGTTTATTCCGTTTTGTTAATTCTGAGAATCAAAAAAAAAAGAAAAAACCTTACCATAGACAAAGTTGTGCATATGTCGAGCAAATTTTTGAAATTCATACCTTTACTCAATTGCGAATAAAAGCGAAACGCGTGCATCGATTTTCATGATCTTTGTCTCATTTTGCTCATAGGTTATGTGACTTTACGTAAAAGTAATAAGATTTGACATTTTTTTTCATTTTGGATTTTTTATGGATTTAAAAAAAAAAAATTAAATCTTTAGGCAAAAAATAAGTTTTTTCCTTTATATATTCATTATACACTCCACGAGAGTATTATGTCTTTGTGCATTTGTTTGTAACACCCAAAAAGAAACGAGATAGACCCATTGTTAATTATACCGATCGTCTTAGAATCACTTTCTGAGTCGATTTAGCAATGTCCGTCTGTCTGTCCGTCCGTCCGTCCGTCCGTCCGTCCGTCCGTCCATCTATTCTTGTAATCAAGATACAGGTCGCAATTGTAGACAGAACCAAATGAAACTTTGCACAACGATGTTTTTCGGGATAAGGACGAACGCTATTTAATTTGAAGAAAATCGGTTCAGATTTAGATATAGCCCCCATACGAATTTCACTCCCGATTTGACTCTTTTCACTCTAGATACCACATATTTCAACAGATTTTCTGTAAAATTGGCAAAACATCTTATATTGTAACTAGAAACACCTGTGGTAAAAATGTGTTAGATCGGTTCAGATTTATATATAGCTCCCATACAAATTTCTCTCCCGATTTGACTTTTTCCGCTCTAGAGACCACATAATGTATCAGATTGTCGTCAGATTTGGTAAAACATCTTATATTTCCACTAGAAACACCCATGGTGAATATCGGTCAGATCGGTTCAGATTTATATATAGCTCCCATACAAATTTCGCTCCCGATTTGACTTTTTCCGCTCTAGAAACCACATATTGTATCAGATTGTCTTCAGATTTGGCAAAACATCTTATATTTAAACTAAGAACATCTATGGTGAAAATAGGTCAAATCGGTTCAGATTTAGATATAGCCCCCATACAAATGTCGTTCCGATTTGACATTTTTCTCTGTAGAAACCACATATTGTACTCGATTTTCTTTAAATTTGGCACAAGATCTTATAATCGTACTAGAAACACCTATGCAGAAATTGGGTAAGATCGGTTCAGATTTAGATATAGCCCCCACATAAATGTTGCTCCCGATTTGACTTTTGCCGCTTTAAAAGCTCGATTTTCTTTAAATTTCGCACAACATCTTATAATCTGACTAAACAAAACTATGGTGAAAGTGGGTAAGATCGGTTCAGATTTAAATATAGCCCAAATTCAAATGTTGCTCCCATAAGTTTAACCGATTTTGGCCAAACTATACATTTTATATTTCACCTATTTCGTTCCAGGTTTCAATATATCCTCATACAAATGTTCTTTCCGATATAAAATTTTTTGTCAAACACATACATTGACAGGATACAAAAAACTTCCCGTTTTCACTTTTTCACCGAATTGAATTGTATTCGGATTGAAAGTGGAGTGTATCATAGAGTCGGCCCCGCCCGACTTTAGCCTTTCCTTACTGGTTTTTAACTTGGAAACTGTTGCTTGTATAGGAAAACAATATATGAACAGATTAAGGGAATTGTAATTTTAAATTTTTTAAAATTTAATTCAATTAAATCGGGCTAGTGGTTCCCGAGTTATGCCGGACGAAACAAATTAACCAAAAAAAAATTTTAAAATTTAAAAAAATAAAAAAAAACCAAACGAAAAAAAAATTTTTATTGCGTTTTTCGAGCTCATGTCAAGGTTATCTACACAGAAAAAATTATCGCATCCCGAGTACATTTTGACTGTTGACTAGTGTTATCGAAATACTGTTAAATTTAATACTTATCAACGCTTTTCCAGTGGTTTTATTCGCATGGAATATAGGCGAAATTGGCATACCACTTCTGGTACCTCCCACAATTTTTTGTAAATTTATTGTTTTAATAATATGCTTCAAATATTTAATTTTACATTTTTCCTGTTACTTCATTTCTGTCTATAATTACTATTGGATTTGAGCTGGGATATTGTCCTGGCTCAAGACCTTTTGGTTTCTATATTTTATAGAACGTAAATTTATTGCCTCTATCATTATTTATTTATAAAAGAATGTTTAAATCTAAATTTCGCAGTAATTACTACTCGTAAGGAAATTTCCCTTCTGTGTGAAATGCTTGCTTCGGCATCATATCCGCAATATTATTTCCCCTCATCAGGAAACACATCATAAAGAAAAAGTATTCTTCCCATCAGACCTTCTAAATCGTACTATCGCCGGTCTGTTATACCCTACAGCACTTCATGGACTAGGGTATTATAAGTTAGTTTCGCACCAAGTGTTTGTAACACCAAGAAATAATTGAGCTAGAACCACCCACCCAACCCACGGATCGGCTTAGAATCACCAGCTGAATCGATTTAACGATGTCCGTTCGTCTGCTGTCCATTAAAGCTTGTTCGCACTCTACAGGTCGCACTTGTGGTCCGATTGTCATGAAATTTGGCAGAAGTTACTTGTTTTGGCCAAGGGCGATTGGTATTGAATTTGGAGAAAATCGGTTCAGATTTAGATATAGCCTGTATACAAATATCCCTATAATTTACACTATTACTGCTCTAGAATACACATTTTACATGGGATCATGACCAAATTTTCAGGATCGTGATATATTTGAAATAGAAACAGCTCAGAGGAAAGTGGACCAGATGGGTCTATGTGTTGAACATCAATTGCTATGGGGTACAAATGTACATCCGATTTACAATATTACTTCTTTAAAATGCACATTTTACATCGGATCTTTATCAAACCTTGATCAAACACAATGTTACATTTATAATAGAAACATGTATTTTGAAAGCCAGCTACAAATGGGCCCTCAGTTTACACTATTATCGCTCTAGAAACCACATCTTACGTTGGATCTTGATAACATTTTGAAGATCATGTTATATTTCAATAAGGAATACCTACTTAGAAAGTGATCTATAAAGGCCCACCTTTTAATGTAGCGTCCTTACAAATGGGACCCCATTTTAATTATTAGCTCTAGGACCCACATTTTACATTGGAAGTTTTTAAAATTTTTCAGATTATATTCTATTTCAACTACTAATACATACTATGAAAGTCAAATATATGGGTCCATAAGTTGGTATAACCCCCGTACAAATTGGGCCCCCATTCTACTCTTATACAGCTCTAGAACCCATATCGTGCATTATTTTTCGATACAATTTTGCATATCATGTAATATTTCAACTAAGAATACCTAATTTGAAAGTGATCTATATGGAACCACTTTTTAATGTAGCGCCCTTACAAATGTCCCCATTTTAATTTTTACCCCTCAAGGACGCAAATTTTACATCGGATTTTTTTTCAAATTTTGAAGATTAAATTATATTTCAACTGAGAATAGTTTGTTTGGAATATTCCAAATGGAACCCCATTCCACTATATTACTATAATTATCCACTATCACGATATATTTCAACTAGGAATACCCATGGTGAAAATGGTTCAGATCGGTTCACATTTATGTATAGCTTTCATACAAATTTCGCTTTTCCCGCTCTAGAAACCACATAATTTATCAGGTTGTCTTCAAAGATGGCAAAACATCTTATATTTAAACTAGGAACACCTGTGGTGAAAATAGGTCTCATCGCTTTAGATTTATATATAGCTCCCATTTAAATTTCGCTCCTGATTTCACTTTTTCTGCTCTAGAAGCAACATATTTTAACAGATCTTCATCAAATCTTCTTCAAATTTTGCAAGATATCTTATATATCCACTAGAAACAGCCGTAGTGAAAATGGATCAAATCGGTATTTATTTATATATAGGGTCAAATCGGTTCAGATTTATATACAAATTTCGCTCCCGGTTTTATTTTTTCCGCCTCAGAAACCACATATTTTCACGAATTTCTTCAAATTGAGCATAGCACGTTATACTTGACCTGGAAGAACCCATTGTATAAGTGGGTCACTTCATTCCATGTTTGGATATAGCCCCGATATAAATAATAAATAAAGACAAATTCGATCATGTCATATTAGCCTAACATACATACAAAATCCTTCCCATTTTCACTTCTTAATTAATTGAATTGTATTCGGATACAATTACTTGTTTTTAGTTTCTTAGCTTATTTTAGTCTCTACAAAATCTCAAAAATACAGAGTGAGATGGTCATAAATTCAGAAATCAAAATTGTTTTTAAAATAATTTTCTCTTTCAGCAAGTTAAATTTGCGATTTTGAGAATAAAATATGTAGAAAGAAAAGTAATACTAGGGTCTGGCAGATATATATATATTTATAAACTATAAAAAGTATTTTTAAAAATATTGCTAACTGATTTTTTTGTACTGGACGGTTTGGATTCTATTTCGAAAGACTTCAGTACGCTGAGTCCGAATATGACATCAAAATTGTTCCAGAAATTCGCGTTTTTGAGACATAATTATGAAATTAAAAATTAAAAAACCTATGCTTTTTGTTCTTATTTGTGGTTATAATTAATTTGTCTTCAGAAGTATTTATATATAAATAAAAGAACTCATTCCATTCGCGAAATATCATCAATACTACATTTCCAAACAGGAATTCGAAAATTGAAACATTCTGATATGAAATTTTTTAATAACGGCACATTTTTGCCAAATTGATTTTGGATGGTTTTGATCTGATGGAATTACTCTTATAGAATTGTAAAAATATATACGGCAGTTTGATCAAAAACGACCCAGAATGCTTTTGTTTTTAACATTCCTACGATTTCGATGGAATTTCCCAATAACTATATTTGCGGGTCATATAGTGTGTAACTGAGACCAAAGTTGATTAAGTTTTACAATGGTCAAGTTGATAATCATGGACGTTTTGGACAAACCCCACAGGAGAACATTTTTAAATAGGCTTTGGACATATCCCAGAGGAAAACCTTTTTAATTGGGGCTTTTTCGCCACAGTGACAACCGGAATCATTAAATTAGAAATAATTAAAAAAGGTTTGTGTGGACGGACATGGCTTAAACAGCTTACAAATCCGTGAAACGATTTTAATCCAAACATACTTATGATCTAAAGTCACTCCTTCAATGTGATACTCTGCTTTTCTGTCCCAAATGTATCTTATATATTTATATCTTCCTACTCTGTAGAGTGAGGTTGTACAAATCAGGTGCAGAAATGTTAGGATATATTAGCGGTAGTTCCCAAATATGACGTAGACGTCGACTAAGAAAGGGTTTTACGAAATTCGTACTTTTAGGGGGTAAAATGGCCCAAAAAGGGATAAATATCGAACCTTCGTCCTGACTAAACGGCAGTAGTTAGAAACATGAAATTCGGTGAGGTCCTTGCACTGACCATGCAGAAGAGCTACAAATAGGGATTTTTCGGAATTTGTACTTTTGAGGGGCGAGCGGGACAACAAGGGATAAAAATGGTACCAACTAAAGTATTACAGCTAGGATCGTGTAATTTGGTATGTAAATTCCTCTGACCATATAAAAACGAAGTAAAATTGGATTTTTCGAAATTTGTACTTTTAAGGGACGGGCGGGACAAAAAGGGAGAAAAATGGTACCAACTAAAGTTTTACAGCTAGAAACGTGAAATTTGGTGTGTAAATTCCTCTGACCATATAGCAGCGCAGTAGTTTGATTTTTGGAAATTTGTACTTCTAAGGGGTGCGCGGGACGAATAGGGATAAAAATGATGTACAATCTTTTAAAGGGGAATGAATGTGTTACCAAATAAAGTACATATTTTTAGGGGAAGCAAAAACACATGTTACCTATAGTGATTTTTCAAAATGTGTACTTTTTGGGAAAGAGGTACAAAAAGTTATAAACTGGATGGCTGAATCTAGAAACATGAGATCGAGGATATAAATGGTTGTAATTTTTTGTTCAAAACTTGGTAGAAAATTATACATACGAAGTAGTTCGACAAGCACATTCCTTTGACTGTGTGTGAGTGCTAGCTAATAGGAGGTTTCCAAATTACTATTTGAAATTTATCTATATCCACCAAAAGAAAATAAAATAAATACTATCCAAAAACAAAGACGGATAAAATTAACAAATAACTGGCTTTTTCGCGTACGAAGCAGCGGGTACTGCTAGTAAGTTATAAATTCAAATGATATTGGGCACATGTAAATGCAGTTCACACGAACACATTTCATCAATTCAAAATTACACATCTGGTAGTTAACCTGTTAAACCCAAGAGATACTTGGAGCGTGCAGACGTAATTAACGAGAATTTCTTTCGTTTCACTTCCCTTCGAACACATTCCCGCTCCATATAAAAAGTGCAGTGTCTGGGTTGAATTGCGAAAGCGTTAACTGCAACGCTTGCGCAACGTTCAATGGAAATTCAACAATTTAAATAAATAAAATAAATTTAGCTTTGTAAGCAATTCAATGGAAATTCAACAAATTAAATAAAATAAATTTAGCTTTGTAAGCAAATTATTATAAAAATCGTAATTAATCTTATATCGCATTATTGGTAATGCGATAAGTCTCTTCTGAATAATAAACATATGTCAAAATCACTTTGTTACTGAACATCGATCAATAAACTACAAGTTGCAGTTTTCGACAAACTGGAAAAAAAACTTTTTTTCAATTTTAACAGTGTCCGCGTTACTTTGTATAAGTAACGCGTGGGATCAGTGGATCCTTATTTTTTTAGGACTTAAACCAGGAAAGGTCTAACTTATATAATGTCGAATGTCCATATAAATACAAACTTAATATTATTCTCCTTGGCTGTGTGTTGTAAATTACTTTATTAATTTTTTTAGTCTTTTATTTCTGGCTGTTCTTAAATGTTTTTCCAGAAACCGTGAGAAATTCTGAACCACAGTGCCATTACGAAATAGATACATCTCCATCATGCTGAATACATATTCAAACTGAAATAATTAATTTATAACGTTGCGTGGGATTTCAGGAAACACCTTTCATCAGTATCATCCTCATCGTCAGCCTTCTATTATCCGATCTTCGCTTTATTTTCGCACTTACCTCCTTCTACTTTCCATTGCCACAGAATAAAAAATGCTTGGCTTGATTAGATTATTCGGGTTTTCCCTTTCCTGCACTGTTTTTCAATTTAGAACACCACAAGTTTCAATGCTTTTCCGGCAACTTCTTACGCCATTAGTAGTAGCATCAACGCTTTTAAATAACGTACTTTGATACCAACAGCAGAAATCTTTTATTTAAATCTTTTCAGGTGGCTTAACTTAAGTAACTTTCACATGTGTGATGCTCAAGCAAAATGAAACATTTGATTTCCTGAAAGGAAACAAGCCACACTGAGAGTTGCGTAAAGCAGACAGTGAGCACAATATTCCTATGGGATAGCTATCAAAAACAAACGCAAAAGTTTCCAAAACCATTATTCGTAGAATGATGGTAATAAGCATTTCACAAATACACCCTATAGCATTTATGTGTGGCAAAAGTCAATCTTTTGTTTTATTGGAGTACAATAAATGGAATATATTTGAAAATTTGAAAGAAATTTATTTGTTATATATTCGTAAATGTGTGTGTCATGTTGTCCCTGATGTCCTTTTGCAATATGTTGGTCATTTTGAAGAAACAGTTTTTACATTCATTGAATCAAGTGTATACAGACAACGACCACCACTTAAATCTTCGCAGATTTTCCTTTCTCTCCATTAAGTGTGCTCCTTCATCCATTTAACTTTGACTTCCTTTGGTGGGATGATATTAAATGGGAAATTAAAAGTTTTTGTTGGAAAAGAGCAATTTCTTTGGAAAAAAATAAAGTGTGATGCTGAAGTTAAACGTTTGCGGTGGGAGATGTTTCGTAAGAACGTTTGTCGACATTGGCTGTATCCTCAAGTAAGGTAAAACTCAGATTTCTTTGGCTGCCACGGCAACATTATTTTTGGAGGTAGGAAAGGAATTATAACTACCATAAAAGATTCCCTTTGTTAAAGCTTAAACTATTTATGATTTTGTTTACAAACGTAAAAGAAAATCAGTCAATCAAAAATAGTTTAAACGATTAAAAACGACGATAAGTTCGGTCGGCCGAACTTTATATACCCTCCACCAGGGATTGCATTCCACTTTCGTAGTGCAGCAATATTACAGGAAAAAAATATTTTTTTAATATAACCAAACCAAAACCAATTTTGAAAAAATCTATATATACATATATATATATATATATATATCTATATATAAAGGAGAGTGGCCAAATTCTCCATCGTATTGGATAATTGCTACCGCATGGGCAATTCGGAAAATCAACTCGATCAGCGCCGAACAATCAACATCGCAAAGAAAAGAGGAATTCTTCGAGACCTGCAGCAGCTACTTCATGAACATCATGCATTGGTTCGGTTATTCAAAACTGCGTTGAATCACATGTCATGTGATGACTATAAACTCTTGATCAGAGCGGATAAACGACCTACTGGAACACACGAACACCAATTTAACGCTCCTACAATAGTTAAGGTTGCAGTTATGATTGTTGGCGAAAATCGGTAATCACGCGACTCTGGGCAATTGCAACGAATATCCGAAACACATCGTTCGAACAATGCATTGCAATACCCACATGTTTCGGCAAGGAGATGACTATCAACATCCAGTTGATAAATCCATTCATTTCAATATGACACTAATATCATCTTAGGTGAGGAAACCACCAAGAAGGTCAGCGCAATGAATGAATTGAATGAATGAATGAAAATGTAGACAACTATTTGCTTCAGTTTCGCCGATTGTTTCAGCAATTCCGCGTCGATATGCACTATATAATTAAGAATTGTGTCTTTGGAGATACTCGATGTTGCACGTATTCAATTGAATGGCAAAAAGGAGGCTTGCCGCATGCGCATATTCGCATTTGGTTAGCCGAAAGAATCCAACCAGACCAAATTGATGAAATTACAAACATGACTCAGATAACCACAATCAGCGTGCATGGTCGACGGTAAGTGTTCCAAGCGTTATCCACAAAGTCCGAGTATGTCAATGATGCCAACCGATATGCCATTTGAGTTTAAGCGAATCAAATTTCCATTTCGTCTCGCAATTCGCCATGACAATCAATTACTCACAATGCCAATCACAAGGAGTGTTTGTAGCCTCAATCTAGAGAATGAATGTTTTTCGCACGGTCAACTGTAAGTCGCATATTCCCGTGTTTGAAAACCATCCGCTTTGTATAATAATTTGCATTGGCCAATTGACCATAGATTTTCTGCAATTTGAAATGACGTAGGCCAACTGTGAAACGAAGTTCCCCTGGTCAACTATAATGAATAACACTAACATTCTCTTAATTATGCATATACTCATTTAATAGTTCATATACTATTCACATTTTTATGTTTTTTTTTTTTTCAAATAAAGGGTGATTTTTTAAGAGCTTGATAACTTTTTTTTAAAAAAAACGCATAAAATTTGCAAAATCTCATCGGTTCTTTATTTGAAACGTTAGATTGGTCCATGACATTTACTTTTTGAAGATAATTTCATTTAAATGTTGACCGCGGCTGCGTCTTCGGTGGTCCATCCGCTTAGTCCAATTTTGGCATTTCCACGTTTTTGAGTAACAGAGACCCAATTGGTGCGAACGGCGACGAATCGAAAATTGGTGGTCATCATTAACACTGGCCGATACAGCTGCGATATTTTCTTCAGTTCGCACTCTACGTAAGCGTGTTGGTGGTTTAATGTCCAACAATGTAAATTTGGTGCGAAATTTTGTCACAATAGCCCGAATAGCCGCTTCAGTGGGTCGATTAAACTGACCATAAAATGGAAGCGCGCAATGAACTTTCTTAACAGAGCACGCATTTTGATAATAAAATTCAATAATTTGCAAGCGTTGTTCGTTTGTAAGACGATTCATGATGAAATGTCAAAGCATACTGAGCATCTTTCTCTTTGACACCATGTCTGAAATCCCACGTGATCTGTCAAATACTAATGCATGAAAATCCTAACCTCAAAAAAATCACTCTTTACATACCGATCATTTTAAATATTATCATGTACCCGTAACAATAAAACATTAAATGTCTAAATCAACATCTTTCTAGACAGAACAAAAATTCCACCAACTCAGCTATTAAAATATAAATAAAATTTTAAAATTTAATATTCCAGTCTTTTCGTTTGATTTTTTTTTTGGTCTGTAATCAATATTTGATTGTCCTGGCTCAAGACCAATTTGCATCTATATTTAATAGAATGCAAATTTATTTACAAATGGCATGGTGACATTTATTACCTGGCTGCAGACTTCCACGATCATGATTTCGACCATGTCAAAAGTCTTTTTAAGTGGCTGCGCAGCGACTTTTCATAAGGAGATGATTCTCACAAACGAACGAGAAGCACAACTCACTTACCGAATTTGCGTTTAAAATATCGCACCAAGTAATAAAGTTCACATGACATCTTACAAGCATCTCATTGAGTCGCATATGTAAGTATGTGTATATGCAGGTATAATTACACAGCAATACTTCTGCCGTGCCAACGCTCATTTGTTCCAGTCTTTTCGTTTGATTTTTTTGTCTGTAATCAATATTTGATTTGAACTGGGATATTGTCCTGGCTCAAGACCATTTTGCATCTATATTTAATAGAATGCAAATTTATTTGCAAATAATAATATCACCATGTAAATAAATTGGCATTCTATTAAATATAGATGATGTAGATATATATATCGAAATAATACTTCAAGTCAATATTCTTATATTTATATTTTTAAAAAAGATTAAATACCATAGGTTGATAGTGGGTGCTACTGTTGGTAGTATTTCCATTCTCTTTTAATTCAAAAAGTACAAATTTTGATAATCCATTATCTCACGTACATAGCGCAAGGTAACCTAATTTCATGATTCTACCCATTTTTGTCGTAAAAGGAACATAATAAAGTACGAATTTCGAATAATCTTTTTATACACAACACGAGAGTATTATGTCTTTGTGCATTTGTTTGTAACACCCACAGGGAAACGAGATAGACCCATTGTTAATTATACCGATCGACTTAGAATCACTTTTTGAGTCGATTTAGCAATGTCCGTCCGTCCGTCTGTCCATATATTCTTGTAATCACGATACAGGTCGCAATTGTAGACATAACTAAATGAAACTTTGCACAATGAAGTTTTTCGGGACAAGGACGAACGCTATTTAATTTGAAGAAAATCGGTTCTTTAGATATAGCCCCCATACGAATTTCACTCCCGATTTGACTCTTTTCACTCTAGATACCACATATTACAACAGATTTTTTTTTATTTTTTTTTTAAATTGGCAAAACATCTTATATTTCAACTAGAGACACCTGTGGTAAAAATGTATTAGATCGGTTCAGATTTATATATAGCTCCCATACAAATTTCGCTCACGATTTGACTTTTTCAGCTCTAAAGACCACATATTTCACTTGATTTGCTTCAAATTACCTTGCATTACCTTATAATTCTACTAGAAACATCTGTGTTGAAAATAGATTAAATCGGTTCAGATTTAGATATAGCCCCCATACAAATGTCGCTCCCGATTTGACTTTTTCCGCTCTAGAAACCACATATTGTATCAAATTGTCTTCAGATTTGGCAAAACATCTTATATTTAAACTATGAACTTCTATGGTGAAAATAGGTCAAATAGGTTCTGATTTAGATATAGCCCCCATACAAATGTTGATCCTGATTTGACATTTTAAGCTCTAGAAACCACATATTGTACTTGATTTTCTTTAAATTTGGCACAACATCCTATAATCCAACTAGAAACACCTATGCAGAAATAGGGTAAGAGCGGTTCAGATTTAGATATAGCCCCCATACAAATGACGCTCCAGATTTGACATTTTCCGCTCTAGAAAAAAACATATTGTACTCGATTTTCTTTAAAATTGGCACAACATCTTATCCAACTAAACAAAACTATGGTGAAAGTGGGTAAGAGCGGTTCATATTTAAAAATAGCCCAAATACAAATGTTGCTCCCAAAAGTTTATCCGATTTTGGGCAAACAATACATTTTATATTTCGTCTATTTCATTCCAGGTTTCAATATATCCTCATACAAATGTCCTTTCCCATTTAACATTTTTTGTCAAACACATAAAACACAAAAAACCTTCCCATTTTCACCGAATTGAATTGTATTCGGATAGAGAGTGGAGTGTATCATAGAGTCGCCCCCGCAGTCAGAGGAATGTATACACCGATTCCATAATTCTGGCTGCGGCCATTAGGTTGGTATCATTTTTATCTACTTTTCCTTATTTTAACACCTTAAGAGTCGACTGTCGAAAATCTCTTTATTTTACGTGTCTACGCAATTAGACGGATGTCATTCCTAATTTCATCATTCTACCTGTATCCGTTTAGTTGCTACTATTTGTATACCTCTACCAATTGCATCCCTTGAAAGTACGAATTTGAAAAAAGCTTCTATTTTTGGTGTCTACGTAGTCAGAGGAATGTGTACTCCAAATTTCATGACTCTAGCTGTTGTCATTTGGTTGGAACTATTTTTGTCCCCTTTTTCCATTTTAACCCCAAAAAAATACGAATTTCGAAGAACCGCTTATTTTACGTGTCTACTAATCAGAGGAATTTCACCGAATTTAATTTTTCTAGGTGCAGCCATTTGGTTGGTACCATTTTTATCCCTCTATTCCTATTTTATCCCTTAAAAGTTTGAATTTGGAAAAAATACTTTTATATTATGTATCTACTCAAATAGAGGAATGTACACACCGAATTTCGTGTTTCTAGCTGTTGTCCTTTGACATGTACCATTTTTATTCCTTTTTGCCCCATTTCACCCCCTAAGCATAAAAATCACTATATGGTGCACGTTTTTGTTATAAGGGGAATGCGCATACCCAATATCAGTAAGTACAAGCAGACACATTAAAAAATATGCTTAAACACTCTAAAATATTAGTGGTTATTATAGGTATTTTTAGTCCTTGTGAGGAAAAATTTTTTCCCCTTGGACCGATTTAGCTCAGTTGCAATCCCAACTGATCTACAACTATAAGATGCATTTTTGGAAAATTGGGACCTACAAGCTCCTTTCGTTTAGATGCTAGCGTGCCTTAAGCAGACGGATGGACAGACGGACATGGTTAACTTGTCTTAGAATTTTATGACGGTCAAGAAAAAGTTAAAAAAACGTATAAAATTCAGGAAAATTCATGAAATCTTTATTTGAATCGATAGTACGGTCCATATAATTTAATGTTTGAAGATTATTTCATGCAAATGTTGACCTTGACTGCGCCTCAAATGGTCCATCCGCTCAGTCCAATTTTGGCATTTCCACGTTTTTGAGTTACAGAGGCCCAATTGCTGCGAACGGCGACTAATCGATAATTGATGGTCATCATTAACACTGGCCGATACAGCTGCGATATTTTCTTTAGTTCGCACTCTACGTAAGCGTGTTGGTGGTTTAATGTCCAACAGTGTAAATTTGGTGCGAAATTTAGTCACAATAGCCCGAATATCCGCTTCAGTGGGTCGATTAAACTGGCCATAAAATGGAAGCGCGCCATGAACTTTCTTAACATAGCACGCATTTTGATAATAAAATTCAATAATTTGCAAGCGTTGTTCGTTTGTAAGACAAGTCATGGTTAAATTATAGACCAAACTGAAGATGTGTGACAGTGAAACAAAACACGAAACGTGCGTCAGTTGTTTAAACCTGTGTTGCCAAAAATATAATAGCTAAAAAATCACCCTTTACTTATATAGAGCTCATGTTGACATTTCAAGGTGTTACAAACAGAATGATAAACTTAGTATATCCCCATCCTGTGGTTGAGGGAATACAAATTGGCAAATATGTATTTATAATCTGAACTGTCCATACTTCAATAACAATAGGAAAGTTCCATAGGAAATCAGATAGTATTCAATATATGAGGTATAAACTATTCGGTTTGGCGATTTGTTTGCAAATTATCTTTTTATCATTCGCTAACACGTAATATGTGCGCCAAAATCACATATGCATGTATTCCTGTTGATGTTAAATCTGTATTATTTAATTGGAAATACTGTGCGCAAGAAAATCCCCCTTCCTGTTAAATTTTTTAAAAATCAATTACAATGACAAACGTATATCATTTCCTTGCTATTAATAATACATCCTGCCGACAAAGGTCATGCAATATTCTGCACGTTTTTCGTTTTACGTCTTCAATTCTGTGAAACTCTTGAAGATACGCACACTCATACATATTTCATAAAGCCGCAGTACATGGAATAAATTTGTTTGAATTTATTAAAGTCTTCTGTTATTGTATCTAATTCGTTTAGCATTGGGTTGGAGTTTAAGTGGCAATAAAATAATGACGACTAACACTGTACTGGTGGTAGGAGGATATAGAAACAAATTTCTTGCTGAGCATTTTATCTCCAAGAAACACCCGCCCCTATTTAATGCCTTGTCTTAAACATCATTGTTTTCTCAATTAGAAATTCTTTTCTTATAAAATATTTTTATTTGATTTTTTTAATTGGACTTCCATTAACAACCACACATCTCTCCTAAGAATTATTTATGACGTATTTAATAGCTAGTTAGCGTTCCTATTGAAAAATTCCAATAGTAATTGTTCAGGCGAACAGGAAAATAAATTTGTAGGAAATTTTAAATTATCGCCACAATATAATACAAAAGGATGGCGGAATACTAAGTTTGTCGTTGTGTCATACCTTTAAATACACCATGCAATAAAAAAATAAAAAATTTTTGTTCGAGACCTAAAAGTACATAACAATTTTTTTATGTATATATTTTTTAAATTTGTTTACTAAAATACTAATATTCGTCTAAGTTCTAAGCCGTTAATATTTCTACTCATATTTTGGAAATATAAGTTCGATCAGACCTGCTTATATGTGTGATTAAAGATAATTATGGTGACTAAAAATGTTGCTGGTTTCATTTTCACATAGCAACAGTGGCTTGGTGGTGGTCTTGAGAAAAGAATGTTTTTTTCGATTTTTTTTAAATCTTTCTTTTACTGGGACGAATAAAAAGAAATAACATAATAAAAAGAAAAAGAAAAAAAGATAGTTCGATATATTTTTAAATAGCAAAGCTTCTAATGCAGAAAGCAACATATACATTTAAATGATCTTTGAATAACTCTAGAGTGAAGACACAAACAATTCTAAAAAATATTTTTTTAAATTTTATAAATAGCGCGAAAAACTCCTTTAAAAACAAGTAAGTAAGCGTTAGTCATCTAAACCGACTTATATATACACTCACTCGCAGAGAACATATGTATGGACTTAAATTTTATTTAGGGCCGGATGATTTGTGTAGAATGTACTTTATGGTTCGTGGTTCCCAACTTCCAACTTTTATAAAACAATTGCAAAAAACATGATCAAATTTTAAGTCATAATGGATTTCAGGCACTGGTATAGGAGTTAAAAATGGTTTAATGTTTCCTAGGATTCAGACAATTTGTAGGTTTAAAGTGATTATAAAACAAGTAAGAAAACCGTCAGTCGGCTAAACCGACTTATAAAGGGTGATTTTTTAAGAGCTTGATAACTTTTTTTAAAAAAAAAACGCATAAAATTTGCAAAATCTCATCGGTTCTTTATTTGAAACGTTAGATTGGTCCATGACATTTACTTTTTGAAGATAATTTCATTTAAATGTTGACCGCGGCTGCGCCTCAAGTGGTCCATCCGCTTAGTCCAATTTTGGCATTTCCACGTTTTTGAGTAACAGAGGCCCAATTGCTGCGAACGGCGACGAATCGATAATTGATGGTCATCATTAACATTGGCCGATACAGCTGCGATATTTTCTTCAGTTCGCACTCTACGTAAGCGTCTTGGTGGTTTAATGTCCAACAATGTAAATTTGGTGCGAAATTTAGTCACAATAGCCCGAATAGCCGCTTCAGTGGGTCGATTAAACTGACCATAAAATGGAAGCGCGCAATGAACTTTCTTAACAGAGCACGCATTTTGATAATAAAATTCAATAATTTGCAAGCGTTGTTCGTTTGTAAGACGATTCATGATGAAATGTCAAAGCATACTGAGCATCTTTCTCTTTGACACCATGTCTGAAATCCCACGTGATCTGTCAAATACTAATGCATGAAAATCCTAACCTCAAAAAAATCACTCTTTATATACCTTCACTCTCAGACAACATTTCTATGGAAATTATAATTACTTAAATTTTACGTTGGGCCGGAAGATTTGTGTGGAAGCTACTAGATGGTGTATTGCATGGCATTTGGTCTTAGCTTCCACAGTTATAAAACAATTTGCACATGATCAAATATCAAGTCATAGTGGATTCCATGCATCAGTATAGAATTTATGAAGTATTTAATTTTACCTAAGATATAGACAATTGTGTGGGAGGTACAAGATGGGGCGTGGCTAGTCGTAAATATTTTTTTGGTTTATAGTGATTATAAAAACATTTTCAAATATCAAAATTCAAATTATTTTGACTACCCGTATGGAACTTATATCGGTTTTATTTTAATCAATATTCCACGCGATTACAACATATATAAAAGCATTGCCAAATATCAAATTTCAAAGTATTCCGATTATCCATATAGAAGTTATGACAGTTTTAATTTTACGTAGGTTAGGGTGATTCGTGTGGGAGATACAAGAAGGGGCGTGGCAATACCCGCCATATTTTGTACGCTTAAAGTAATTGTAAAAACTTTATCAAATACCAAAACATAGCTGATTCCGAATATTGGTGTGGAAGTTACATAGGTTTCAATTTAATATAGGGTCATTTGTGTGCGAGGTACCAGAAGAGGCGTGGCAATTTCGCCCATCTTCGAACTTATACTAAGTTTGGGTAAAATATTACAATGTGCAAAGTTTGAATTGATTCCTTAACTCCTTTCGAGAATTATCGTGTACACCAGCTAGCCAGACGGACGGACACTTTTTTTCTGTCCGAAATGATATATACCCTCCTACTCTGTAGAGTGAGGGAATAAACAATTCCAAATATCAAATTGCAACTGATTTAGACTACCCGCATGGTAGTTACATCAGTTTTATTTCACTCAAGCCTTACGCCATTTTGTATGGGAGGTACCAGAAGTTGTGTGGCAATATCGCCAATTTTCCAACGTCCATAAAAGTACTACCAAAGTTAAAATTTCAGAGTACTCCGATCATCCGTATAAAAGTTATAACAGCTTTGCCTCTAGGTAGGTTGAGGTGATTTATGTGGGAGGGACGTGGCAATACCCGCCATATTTTGTACGCTTAAAGTAATTGTAAAAACTTTATCAAATAACAAATCATAGCTGATTCCGAATATTCGTTTGGAAGTTACATTCTTTTTAATTGAACAAAGGAGTATGGGTAATTTGTATGGGAGGTACCAGGAGGGACGTGACAATTTCGCCCATCTTCGAACTTAAAATATATTTGGGTAAAATATTACCATATGCACAGTTTGAACTGAGTGCTTAACTCCTTTCGAGAGTTATCGTGTATACCAGCCAAAAAGACGTACGAACATGGCTCAAACGACCTAAAAAGTCTAATTTGATCCAAACATATTTAGGGTCTTAAGTCACTCGTTCAAGGCGTTCACTTTTTTCTCTCCTAAATGATATATACCATCGTACTCTGTGAGTGAGGGTGTACATAAATAACATACTATTTTTATACCCTACACCACTTCGTGGACTTGGGTATTATAAGTTACTTTTCCGCAAAATTTTTGTAATACCAAGAAATAGACCCACCTTTAAGTGTATGGATCGGTTTAGAATCACCGCCTGAATCCATTTCACGATGTCTGTCTAGGCTTGTTCGCAATTGGCAATTGGGTGGCAATTGTTGTCCGCTTCTCGTGAAATTTGGCATAAACTGTTTTTTTTGGTCCAATGACGACCGGTATTGAATTTGGAGGAAATCGGTTCAGATTTAGATATAGCAACCATACAAATATCCCTATAATTTACACTATTACTACTCTAGAATACACATTTTACATGGGATCATGACCAAATTTTCAGGATCGTGTTATATTTGAACTAGAAACAGCTAACGGGAAAGTGGACAACATGGGTCCATATTATGATATAGCCCCCATACAAATGTACCTCCGATTAAAGCTATTACTGCTCTAAAATGCACATTTTACATCGGATCTTGATCAACTGTCACACACTATGTTACATTTAGACTAGAAACACCTATTTTGAAAGCCAGCTATATAGGTCAATGTTTTGGTGTAGCCCCCATACAAATGGTTAGCACTATTATCTCTCCAGAACCCACATCTAACATTGGATCTAGGTAAAATCCTGCAGATCATGTTATATTTCAATAAAGAATACCTACTTTGAAAGTTATCTATAAAGGCCCACTTTTTAATGTAGCGCTTTTACAAATGGGCTCCATTTTAATTATTATCCTCTAGGACACACAGCGAAAAAAACTTTAAAAATTAGATTACATAATATGCTTTAACTTGCAATAGAGTTAGTTATAACAAATGCCATTTTTTAACAGTATCGAACTCATAATTATAAAAAATAATTATAATAAATAAAAATCCGAGAAATTGCCTTAAACATTTGAATTATAATACCATACGTTTTGTGAACTTGAAGAACAACCCTACAAGTACCTTTGTTTTGTATTCTAGGAATTACATAACAAGTCCCAGAGGCATGTTTCCCTCATTTACATGATGAAATTGCTGATGCTTGACAAAATTTATGAACAACGAATTAACAACATTTGCTTTATTTCTTCAATAATCTGTTGGGATCAAACAGTCACACAAATATTTGTCATGGCGTTTGGCTTGTTGTCTGATAATCGATGTCACGAATCCAATTAAATTTTTAGGCGACAACATTCTCAATTTTCTATAACAAAAACAAAATTAAATGGACATGTTCAACCCATTAATTCGAATTGACGTTTAAAATGGCACAGCAACATTTTATTTTCTTTTTTCATTTCCACTCTAGAATTGATAAAAATAATATATGTATTTAGTGAATGTAAGGAGATGCGACAAGCGAAGAAGTGTTTTTAAAATACAAACAATTTGAAAATTAACCTGACAATTGAACTGAAAAATTATAAATACGGAAGCAGTTCATAAATACACATATAATGTGTTGGTGGATCAACGACAATTGCAATCCTAACAGGCATAATAAATTGACGAACTTGTAAATAAATAATAATAAATAAAGAATTGAACTTAGATGAGACTTTGGTTAATACTTCATTAAACAGTAGTTCCAAATTGATGTTGCACCCTCCACCATAGGATGGCGATATACTATTCTTGTTCTACTCAACAATACCTACAAGAAAAATAAAAGTGATATTATTTTTATTGTAGGTAAAAGTTTTCTACTTAATTTTTTATGTAATACAACAAACTATAAAACGCGATTTGTATTTATTAGCTTTTTTTAAAGAACTTCGTCAGAAGTGCGCATTGATAAAAACGATTTTCGTAGAAATGCAGTAATATTACAGGAAAATATAAATATATATTTTTTATACCCTCCACCTCCAGGATGGGGGTATACTAACTTTGTCATTCCGTTTGTAACACCTTGAAATATCGACGTTCAAATTTTCCATAAATGCATCTTATAGTCGTAGATCGGTTGGGGTTGAAACGGGGCGAAATCGGCCAAAAGGGAAAAATTTTTCCCTCACAAGGACTAAAAATACCAATAATAATCCCTAATATTTTAAGCATGTTTTTTGAATATGTCTGTTTATATTTGCTTGATATTTGGTATGCGCATTCCCCTTATAGCAAAAACGTGCACCATAAAGTGATTCTTATTTGTAGGGGGTGAAATGCGGCAAAAAAGAGATAAAAATGGTACATATTAAACGACAACAACTAGAAACACGAAATTCGGTCTAATTGAGTAGATACTATAAAATAAAATAATATAAAATAATAATATAAAAGTATTTTTTCCAAATTCGTACTTTTAAGGGGTAAAATAAAAAAAAAACGGGATAAAAATAGTACCAATCAAATGTCCGCAGATAGAGTTATGAAATTCGGAGTATACATTCCTCTGAGTGTGTAGACACGGAAAATAAACTGATTTTTCGAAATTCGTACTTTTTGGGGTCAACATAGAAAAAGGGGATAAAAATAGTACGAACCAAATGACCGCTGCTAGAGTCATGAAATTCGGAGTATACATTCCTTTGACTACGTAGAAATGAAAAATAAAAGGATTTGTACTTTCAATGGATACAATGGGCACGGAGGGATAAAAATGGTACCAACCAAACGGCTACACCTAGAATAATGAAATTTGGTGTATCATTGCGTAGACACTTAAAATAAACAGATTTTTCGAAATTCGTACTTTTTGGGGTTAAAATGAAAAAAGGGGATACAAATGGTACCAACCAAAAGGGCGCAGCTGTAAACATGGAATTCGGTGTATACATTCGGTGTTTTGTCCATAAATATTGGTACATAATGTGTGCTATAGTTGGTTATATTCCCATTCTCTTTTAATTCCAAAAGTAAAAAATTTTGGAAATCCATTATCTCACGTACATAGTGCAAAATAACCTAACTGCATGATTCAACCAATTTTTCCCGTAAAAGTAAAAGTTGCAAAAATGAAAAAAATTTATGTTGAAAAGTCGCTGCGAAGCCTCTTGCTAAAACCTTTGATAGGATGGAAATCATGATAGTGGTATTCTGCAGCCAGGTAAAATATGTCACCATGTAAGCTTCAGTCGGCTAATCCGACTTATATATACATTCACTCTCAGAGATCATATCTACGGAAGTTATAAGGAATACAATTTTATGTAGGGTAGGATAATTAGTGTAGAAGGGGCTAAGAGGTTCGTATCACATGATCCCCACATTTATAAAACAATCGTAAAACCATGATCAAATATCAAGTCATAGTGGATTCCGTGCACCAATATAGAAATTATGAAGGATTTACCTAGGATAGAGACAATTGTGTGATTAAAGTGATTATAAAAACATTTTCAAATGTTAAATTGATGATGATTTTGACTACCAGTGTGGATGCTATATCAGGTTTATTGTAACCAAAGTTTATTCCACTTTGTGTGGGAGGTACCAAAAGGGGTCTGGCAATTTCGCCCATATTCCATGCGAATGTAACCACAGTAAAAGCATTGCTAAATATCAAATTTCACAGTAGTCGGATCATTAGTATAGAAGTTATAACAGCTTTAATTTTATGTAGTTTTGCGTGATTTGTGTGGGAGGTACTGGAAATGGGCATGTCAAAACATATTATTATACAATTAAAGTGATTATAAAAACTTTATCAAATGCCAAATTATAGCTGATTCCGATTATCCGTGTGGAAGTTATATGGGTTTTATGGATTTTTGTGTGGGAGATACCAGAAGGGACGAGCAAATTTCGCCCATCTTCGAACTTAAACTAAGTTTGGGAACCATATTACCATGTGCAAAGTTTGAATCGATTCCTTAACTCCTTTCGAGAGTTATCGTGTACACCAACCAGACGGACGGACGGACGGACAGGGCTCAAACAACTTAAAAAATTGTGCATCGGATTTGGTCCAAACATACTTAGGGTCTTAAGTCACTCCTTCAATGCATTATACTTTGCTTGTGTGCCAAATAATATATAAACTCCTACTCTGTAGAGTGGGGCCATTTAGTTGGTACCTTTTTTACCCCTGCATTTATAAACGGATTTTAAAGTGTGATGCATCGATGTTTTTGTCTCGACGAGGCCGATTTGTCTTTGAAGTCATTGAGCTCAAGCACCCCCTTCTGGTACTTACCCATCATATCTCACTTGCTACTACCCTAATGTACCACTCTAATATCAGAAAATTAAAGCTCGCATAAAATCATGAATCATGCTTGAGCTCAATGACTTCAAAGACAAAAAAATCGGCCTGGTCGAGACAAAAAGATCGATGTTATATAGAAAAATGTAAAAGCGCGACCCCTACGTTCGGCATAAAAAAATAAAAAAAATTTTTTGAAACTACCTTTCAATAATACTTCATATTCGAAGGTGTACGGCGAACTTTTTTTTTACTTGTATCCTGGTACGCTCTAATGCGCATACCTAATATCTAGTATGCACAAGCAGACATATTGAAAAAAACATGCTTAAATACTCTAAAATATTTGGGATTATTATGGATGCTGGAGGGTATAAATAGGATTTCCATAGTACTTCTCTAATTTTGTATGGGGATGTCGTCCTTATTTTCTCTCTCACAGCCTATCAACAAGTTAGAATTGTCCTATATATTTCCAATTTTGTGAATTTTTCCATATACAACGTACGTTCAGTACAATCCTCGGTATTATATTGTTGCGTCAACGATAATTAAATATGACAAGATAAAACAATAAATTGGTTAAGGGCGACACGACCGATCGATATTATTCTAATTTAAAATCAAATTCATTAATTATAATTAAATTAATTACACTAAATACTTTAATCTCAAACAGACATGTTAAAACACCATCAAGTTAAATAGGAACATTTCCAAATTTTTCTTTATTTCAAATCCAATCGCCCAGCTACTCTGTGCCACTGTACTGACTGACGTACCTTTGGTAGCTGTTATTGTGTTGTCCTTGTATTAAACTAAAAATTGTTGGCTTGTAAAATATTTTAGAGCGCAAAGATGCAACCACAAGCCAACAAAATGCTTAGCATAAATTTCAACATAAAGTGCGGTTTACGGGTTGGAATTCATCCATGTGAAAACCCCAACAGTGTATTTTGCGATGGAATAAATATTTTGTATTTCGCAGAATTTTGTCTGAAAAGTTTTTCAGTTCACATTAAAAATACCATGGGATCTGCAAACCTTACACATTTGATGGAAACTATTTATAAAATATATGTGTGTGTGCAAAATTAATGGTAGTTCTGAAGTAAAGCACGCAGTTAGGAACTTGTGAAGATAACAGATAGAAAGCAGATGAAAACTGCCTTTGCTAGAGTGAAAGAAGAGATTTAATCGAGTAGGTAAAAGATTTTTTACTTTATAATAAAACAGGATTAAAGAGGAAAATGCTAAAGTCGTGCAGGGATGTTCAAACTAATTGCAAAAAATCGATTTGGACCGATGTGGACTGGATGAATAAAACTAAAAAAATTCTTTTCAAAAAATATATATTTTTTTAAAAATTTAATAGTTTTTTGTAACTTAATATATTGCAAAACAAACATGAACTTGGAAAATTTCTCATTGATTAACCATTGAATTCATCACATGTAGCATCACTAAGCATCAATAAGATTGTAAAGGGTGATTTTTTAAGAGCTTGATAACTTTTTTTAAAAAAAAACGCATAAAATTTGCAAAATCTCATCGGTTCTTTATTTGAAACGTTAGATTGGTCCATGACATTTACTTTTTGAAGATAATTTCATTTAAATGTTGACCGCGGCTGCGTCTTAGGTGGTCCATTCGGAAAGTCCAATTTTGGGCAACTTTTTCGAGCATTTCGGCCGGAATAGCCCGAATTTCTTCGGAAATGTTGTCTTCCAAAGCTGGAATAGTTGCTGGCTTATTTCTGTAGACTTTAGACTTGACGTAGCCCCACAAAAAATAGTCTAAAGGCGTCAAATCGCATGATCTTGGTGGCCAACTTACCGGTCCATTTCTTGAGATGAATTGTTCTCCGAAGTTTTCCCTCAAAATGGCCATAGAATCGCGAGCTGTGTGGCATGTAGCGCCATCTTGTTGAAACCACATGTCAACCAAGTTCAGTTCTTCCATTTTTGGCAACAAAAAGTTTGTTAGCATCGAACGATAGCGATCGCCATTCACCGTAACGTTGCGTCCAACAGCATCTTTGAAAAAATACGGTCCAATGATTCCACCAGCGTACAAACCACACCAAACAGTGCATTTTTCGGGATGCATGGGCAGTTCTTGAACGGCTTCTGGTTGCTCTTCACTCCAAATGCGGCAATTTTGTTTATTTACGTAGCCATTCAACCAGAAATGAGCCTCATCGCTGAACAAAATTTGTCGATAAAAAAGCGGATTTTCTGCCAACTTTTCTAGGGCCCATTCACTGAAAATTCGACGTTGTGGCAGATCGTTTGGCTTCAGTTCTTGCACGAGCTGTATTTTATACGGTTTTACACCAAGATCTTTGCGTAAAATCTTCCATGTTGTTCAAATTTGAAAAGCGCGAAACACATTTCGAACCGAACACTGATTTTGGTAATAAAATTCAATGATTTGCAAGCGTTGCTCGTTAGTAAGTCTATTCATGATGAAATGTCAAAGCATACTGAGCATCTTTCTCTTTGACACCATGTCTGAAATCCCACGTGATCTGTCAAATACTAATGCATGAAAATCCCAACCTCAAAAAAATCGCTCTTTATTATCTCTCTCTGGAGTTCAAAGTTTTTCTTTTTTCAAAAATCCACAGAGTGGTTTCATACAGACGGCCCTGCTAGAGGTTAATGTTTCCTTACATCTTCTGTAGCGTGATTCCAATTTTTCGCGACATAACTATCATGAATTTAAAAAAATAGCAAAGATATTCCTAGTTCTTTTAGATAGCCTTTCCACCGCAATCACTTCCCCTGGTAAATAAACAATCATTCATTTATCTTCGAATTGCAATTTGCATTCGGTCCGATGCATAATTTTTCAAGGAATCTTTATTAATTAGACTTCCTACTGCAAAAAACCGCTTTTGAGTACATGCACCTACATAAAATATTTTCGAACCACACCGAGGGTATTAGAAAAAGCTCCTTTATATTAAATGTTGTTGTCATGAAGACTAATTCACAACACTAGCCAGGTGTCATAGGGCATGGTGTGCGATATCAAATGCCTTCCGTTCTATGTGTGAATCTCGTTACTTGTTTTCAGTTATACCCCACGTGTAAATATGATGCCAAATTGGTGCACTTAAATTTGTAATCACACGTATCCAGTCAAAGGCGTAGGAAACGAGGTGTCTTGTAGGGGCTTAGTCCCACAGCAATAATTTAGATCTCTAGGGAATTTCCATTTAAATTAAAATTCGCCAACAAAAGATTAAAATGTAGTAGTTCTATCCAAAATTGAATTGATATAAACTAATGTAGTAAAATCATTTTGTTTTGTATGACCACAATTTTGGGCGACAAAAATATCAAACGTACACCAGAAGAAATCCAAGAAACAAAGTATTGAAAATTTAATTTAACCAGAAAATGTTGAAATTGTTTTCGATTTTTATGAGTACTGCTGAAAGAATTTCGAATTGTAATGAAATATGTCGAACGAAAGAAAAACTAAATTTTAAATATAAAACATGATAAAAAACGTTAAGTGCGGCCAGGTCGTATAATATATATATATAATATAATATATATATAATATATATATAATATACCCTTCAACATGGACTGTGTTCCACAGTTTTATCGGCAGACTAGAGACTGTCGGCTTCGTGTAGAATTGCTGTAATATATTAGTGTGATTCCAAAATAAATCGACACAAAAAACGCCTTTTTTGGAACCGATCCCCTTTTGATTTAAATACATTTTTTTTATTTTAAAATTTTGGCATTATTCAATCCAGCAAAAAAGTAGTAGTAGTGAAAGTAGGAATCACATTTTAATCACATCTTAAAATCTAAATGTGAAGTTTTCCCGCTTTTGAGGATGTTTTTTTTTTAATATCCCGAAACATTTTACGAAGCGTATCTTCACAAATGAATGGAAACGATTTTCTAGTATGGGTTCACAGAGGCAAGGTGTTAGCTCTGCATCCAGAAGGTCTCGGATTCGAATCGTGGCTCAGGGAAAATAAATTTTTTAGTTTTTATTACTTTTATAAATAAAGAATGTTTAACTTTTGATTTAAAAATTTATTTATTTATTAATGTTGTTTAAATTTGCGGGGAAATGAAGTTTAATAGGGATCTGTGGAAGTGTATACATAGAGATAATGTTTATGTATGTAGATAACCATTTGTAGTATTTCACTGGAGACGCTGGTCAATGCCAGATTTCGGTATACAAATGGCTATATTTCCAATACGATAAATGTTTTACGTAGATTTATAAAACGTGCTACGAATTGCACTTTTACAAGTCGTACCGTTTCTAGAGCCTGTCTTGCGAAATGAATGACATAGAGATTTCTACTGTAACTTACATTGAGTTTATTGGGATGGTGCTGACTTTAGCTGTTGCGTTCCAGGAGAAGAAGACCGAAACATCTTACAGTCACTGGCCAAGATATCTCAGTCAGGATTGCAAAATAAAAAGTTTTTTTCCAAATTCGTACTTTCTAGGGATAAATGGGAACAGAGGGATAAAAATGGTAGCAACTAACGGCTACAGCTAAAATGATGAAATTTGACTTGGAATTGCGTAGACACGCAAAATAAATGGGTTTTAGAAAGACGTACTTTGAAGGGGGTAACCTGACTGCATAGACGCGCAATATATTTTTTTTCTAAATTCGCCTCTGTGTAATGCAATCCATGGTGAGAGATAATAATGTAAAATTCGTCTCAAAGATGTGTGAGAAATGATGGATGTTCCTGGACATTCTCAGCCATAGAAGCAATGTTTTCGATTACACAGTCAGATGATACTCCGAATTACGTGACTCTAGCTCCGGCCATTCGGTCAGTACCATTTTTATCTCCTTTTTCCTATTTTACCTCATTAAGAGTATGACTCAAAAATCTGATTGAATGATGAATTTGAAATCTCTTTATTAAAGGGATGTACACGCAGAATTTCATCATTCTAGCTGTAGCCGTTTAGTTGGTACTATCTCTTAAAAGTACGAATTTAGAAAAAACCTTTTATTTTTCGTGTCAACGCATTCAGAGGAATGTATACTCCGAATTTCATGACTCTAGCTACGGTCATTTGGTTGGTACCATTTTTATCCCCTTTTTCCATTTTAACCCCAAAAGTAGG
This sequence comes from Polietes domitor, assembly GCA_947397865.1. Classification (NCBI taxonomy): domain Eukaryota; kingdom Metazoa; phylum Arthropoda; class Insecta; order Diptera; family Muscidae; genus Polietes; species Polietes domitor. The sequence goes on from OX377620.1 coordinate 29,742,982, forward strand.
AATTTCGAAAAATCACTTTATTTCCCGTATCTACGAAATGAGAAGAATGTATACACCGAATTCCATTACTCTAGGTGCAGCCGTTTGGTTTTTATCATTTCTATCCCTCTTTACCCATTTTTAGCCCTTAAAAGTACGAATTTGGAAAAAAATACTTATTTATCTTATTTAGATATCTCAATTAGATGAATGTATATACCAATTTTTGTGTTTCTAGCTGTTGTCGCGTGGTAGAAACCTTTTGTATCCCTTTTTGCCCCATTTCGCCCTCTACTAATAAGAATCACTTTATGGCGCATGTTTTTGTTATAGGGGGAATCCGCATACCCAATATCAAGTATGAAGAAGCAGACATATTGAAAACCATGCTTAAATACTCCAAAATATTAGGGGTTATTATGGACATTTTCAGTCCTTGTGAGGGAACATTTTTTCGTCTGGACCGATTTCACCCAGTTACAATCCCTACCAATCTTTATGGAAAATTTGGACTCCCAGCTCCTTTCGTTTAAATGTTAGAGTGTTTTCAACAGACGAACGGACACTGATAGATCGTCTTAGAATTTTATGACGATCAATAATGTAGAGTTTCAGATCGATATTTCACGGTGTCACAAACGGAATGACAAAGTTTGTATACCCCACCCTGGAGGCGGAGGTATAAAAATTGCCACATATGGGGTTCGGAGAACCCACACGTGACTATTGAGAAACCAATGCATGGATTTAGGGCTGGCGGAATCATTGGGCCATTTTTCTTCGAAAATGAGCAAGGAGCCGCTGTTACCGTCAACAGTGACTGTTACCGTGTCATGCTCAACGATTTTTTATTCCCATCCTATGAATGTATTCTTAATGTTAATATTTTAAGGTAAGATTTTGAAATAAAAAAAAAATAGGATGTGCTATAGCCCCCACAAAAAATCTATTTCTACGCCAGTGGTCATAACTACGTTTGTGTAAGACCCTGCACAATTAGGATAGTTCATTTTTTAAAGTGGTAGCCAAAAAGAAATTGCGTCAATTTTACCGATTTACAAATGAACTCAAGTGAATACAGGTCGTCATACCCTAGAGGAAAGATGCTAATCTTGTGACACGGAAGTTATGTGTATTGGGCTCTTCACAAATGAATTTAACATTGGATTGTTATAGGTGGTACGTCTTTTATTTTTGAAAGATTTGAATTTGTGGGGAAATCACACATTTGGATCATGAAATTCGTCCAGCACAACATTCAGTTCTGCCCATATGGGCAACATTTTTGTTAGTAATTTTTTATTTCTTTTTTAATGTGTAACTTCTTTTTACTTTTTTCTGCCCACATTCAGCAATTTCCATTTTGTGATCCACCCTAACCTTCATATTCAAATATTTACTAAAGATGCTTGAAGGTACATATCTGAGCCGTCGAAACCACATAGCAAAATTACATTTAGGTACGGACTAGTCTGCCATAGCAAATTTTGCCAATTTTAATTAAAACTTTTCAACTCCTTATTAAGACAATGCAATTTTCAACAAGCCTTGAGTAAATACTCTCACTTGTCAGCGTGGTGATGCGTCTGTGGAGAACGACTACTTTCCAACGTCAAGACATACCACAACAAATTGTTGAGGTTTAACAAACAACTAAAAGTGAAATGAAAGAAATAATGCCAACATTTAAGTACAAAATAGTTGTTTTCTCGCCTCTGCAGAAATATTTGTGTCAACACCCACCCACATCCTACAATTATTTATTAATTTCATGAAATAACTTAAATAAATGCATGTCGCCAACACAATCCTGTCGGGGAACAAAAGAACGTGATGGTAGTATATGCGGAAGTGATGTATTATTTGTGTTCTTTTTTCATCGGCTTCGCTGACATTATAAAGTAGAAAAAATTATTGTTGTTGTACCCGCCGTGGTGTCTAGTGCCGTTTCCGTTTCCTGCTTATCCAACACACATACATAGCATTGCACACCCTCACATTCAGACACGAAGAAATATCAACATGTGTAGGAAGTACATACAATACTCACGTACTTGGTATATTAAACAAGTAATGTTGTTATGTTAATATAAATGCTAGCATTGAAATGAATATCAGGTGGGTCCTTGTTTTTATGTCATTTCACCAAAAAGTAGATGACCAAAATATCAGATCAATTGGACAAGATCATGACGTTTTCAAAAAATATTTACGCACAAAGAAGTAAGTAATAAAAAATCATTTTTTTCTTAATTTTCTCTCAGAATGTCCTACTGTACCAAAGTTAGGGACTTGATACTCGGTGCTGCGATTTTAAGCGCACAATATTTATGTTGACTAGTGGTTGGTAGCATTAATACTTACATTTAATGGGACGCCCTAATGTACATGTATACATGTGTGCAGAAAAAAAACATAATTTCAAAGCAGTAATCTTATTATCATTGGCAGAATTATGTGCTGTTAATTTCTCCCTTTAAATTCCTTCTGTATTCCTTTGTGGTTATGCATATATTTCAGAAAATGTGCGAAAGTCTTACAACACTCACCAAGGAATGTAATAATTTTTTGAAATATATTAAAATATTCGTTATACATTATTTATAATTACAGTACAAGTATGTATACATAAATAGCAAAATAGCAAAAACTGTGATTCGGATGTTGTGAAAACTGAGATCATCAGAAATGCTTTCTAACATGTAGTTGACATTTTGAAAGGCTTAAATGTTATTTGTAAGTAGTGACAAAGAATCCACTTTTTCACTACTTTCCATTTCTATATAAAAAATCTGCCTCTACCGGTAGTAGAACAGCGGAAGTCCTGAATGACCATCTCAGCTATCTGTTGCGATAATAAAACTTTTTTGAGGTAGAGTTGACAATAGGAACTTAACAAAATATTTGGGTAATATGAACTAATATATAATGCACATAAATATTAAAATTAATAAAAAAAAACAAGTAAGGAAAGGCTAAAGTCGAGCGGGCCGACTATATGATACACTTCACTTTCTATCCGAATACAATTCAATTCGGTAATAAAGTGAAAACGCGAAGGATTTTTGTTTAAACGTAAGTGTTTGACAAAAAATGTTAAATCGGAAAGGACATTTGTATGGGGGTATATTGAAACCTGGAACGAAATTGGTGAAATACAGTATGAATAGTTTGGCCAAAATCGGTTAAACATTTGGGAGCAACATTTATATTGGGGCTATACATAATCTGAAGTGATCTTACTCACTTTCTGCATATGTGTTTTTAGTTGGGTTATAAGATCTTGTGCCAAATTTTAAAGAAAAACGGGTACACTATGTGGATTCTAGAGCGGAAAATGTCAAATCGGGAGCGACATTTGTATGGGGGATATATCTAAATCTGAACCCATCTTACCCACTTTCTGCATAGGTGTTTATAGTTGGATTATAAGATGTTTTGCCAAATTTAAAGAATATCGGGTGCAATATGTGGTTTTTAGAGCGGAAAATGTCAAATCGGGAGCGACTTTTGTATGGGGGCTATATCTATATCTAAATCTGAACCAATATGCCTTAAATTAAATCGCGTTCGTCCTTGATCCACAAAACTTACTTGTGCCTATTTGTGTGAAGAGCGGACTATAATTGCGACCTGTAATTTGATTACAACAATAGATGGACAGACGGACAGACAGACATTGCTAAATCGATTCAAAAAGTAATTCTAAGTCGATCGGTATAATTAACAATGGGTCTATCTCGACATAATACTCTCGTGGAGTGTATAACAAGTAAGGAAAGGCTAAAGTCGGACGGGCCGACTAAATGATAACCTACACCACTCCCTGCCTATATATCAGGTTTACTAATCCCAGTCTGTTTATGGGGCGATTTTAAGTAGTTCATATAAATTATAATCTTTAGTTAAATTTAACGAATATGGTCAAATTGATGAAAATCTCTTGCATTATGTTACGCATACATATGATGGGGCCATACACAAACAAAATCGGTGCGATCCTATCTCATTGTAGATGAAAAATTTAACAATTATTTTCATCAAATCGGAAGGTCCATATGAGCGGTGACAATATACGTGCGTAATGGTCCACTTATATGGTCCATGGTAATATGGAGGTTTTAATGAAAACTGGTGAGACAGTTATATTTCAAAACATGGACCCAAATGATCTAATTTTCCGGCAGGTATTCTAAGAGTAAATATAATATGATTTAGAAAAATTTATAAAAACCCGATGACAAATGCAGATTTTACATTGGTAATAGGATACATCGAATGGACATTTGTAGGGCCTATCACAACACTTCGGCCTGTGACAAAAACACGGTCCTACATTCTTCTCATTCACGGTAGGTATTCCTAGTTGAAATATATCATAATTTGCATAATTTGATCAAGATCCGTTTCAAGATGTAGGTTTTAGAGTGGTAATAGTGTAAAATGAGTGGGCACTTGTAGATAACTTTCAAATGAGAATGATTATCTGCAAAATATTACAAGATCCAACATAGTATGTGGGTTCTTGAGCTGTTATAATACATAAAAAATATTCAAAATAATATTCAAAATTGGACCTTATAGCTCACTATTATTGAAAATATAATATAGTTTAAATATACATGATCTGCAAAATTTTATCAAGATCCCATATAGGATGTGCGTTTTAATGTGATAATAGTGTGTCAAGATGTAATGTAAAATGTGTATTCTACAGCAGTAATAGGGTAAATTGAACGAATATTTATATGGAGGCTTTATTTGAATCTGAACCGATTTCCTCCAGATTCAATACCGATGGTCGTTAAGCTAAACAATTTATTTCCGCAAAATTTCATGACATTCGGTGTACAATTGCGACCTGTAAGTGCGAACAAGCTTCAGATGGACAGCAGACGGACAGAATAGTTAAATCAATTCAGCTGGTGATCGGTATACTTAATATAGGGTCCGCCATCTAACTTTTTTTTTTTTTTTTCAACTATTCAACCATTGGACTATTATTTGTGGGGTGCCCTCAGCAGCCATTTGAATGAAATTATTTTCCATTATTAACCGGAAGGATTGTACTTTAAACAAGTAAGGAGAGGCTAAAGTCGGGCGGGGCCGACTATATAATACCCTACACCACTCCCTGCGTATGTACCTCGCTTTGATTACTAAACCTAGGTATTTCGTGGGAGCAATTTTATGTAGTTCATACAAATTATATGAATATAATTTATATGCTATAAATTCATCTTTAGTCAAATTTATCGAATATGGTAAATAATATGGTAATTGATCCAATTGTCCGACAGACAAATACAAATTATACAGTAGTATACCAAAGTCATACCAAAGTATGGACATATGGGCATCACCCAAACAATTCTCATTGCAATTCAATTCGGTAAAAAAGTGAAATCGGGAAGGATTTTTGCATCCTGTAAATGTATGTGTTTGACAAAAAATGTTAAATCGGATAGGACAATTGTATGGGGGTATATTGAAACCAGGATCGATGTGACGCGCTTTCACCACGTCTGTTTATTGGTGAAATATAATATGTAAAATTTGGCCAAAATCGGTTAAACATTCGGGAGCAACATTGGGGCTATATCTAAATCTGAACCGATCTTACCCACTTTCACCATTTGTTTTTTAGTTGGATTATAAGATGTTGTGCCAATTTTAAAGAAAAACGGGTACAATATGTGCATTTTAGAGCGGAAAAAGTCAAATCGGGAGCGACAATTGTATGGAGGCTATATCTAAATCTGAACCGATCATACCCACTTTCAGCATAGGTGCTTCTAGTTCGATCTTAAAATGTTGTGCCAATTTTAAAGAAAATCGGGTACAATATGTGGTTTCTAGAGCGGAAAATTTCAAATCGGGAGCGACATTTGTATGGGGGCTATATCTAAATCTGAACCGATTATACGCAATTTTTGCATACGTGTTTCTAGTTCGATTATAAGATGTTCTGCAAAATTTAAAGAAAACCGGGTACAATATGTCGTTTCTAGAACGGAAAATGTCAAATCGGGTGCCACATTTGTATGGGGGCTATATCTAAATCTGAACCGATCTTACCCAATTTTTGCATACGTGTTTCTAGTTCGATTATAAGATGTTCTGCAAAATTTAAAGAAAACCAGGTACAATATGTCGTTTGTAGAACGGAAAATGTCAAATCGGGAGCCACATTTGTATGGGGGCTATATCTAAATCTGAACCGATCTTACCCCTTACATCTATGGTGAAAGTGGGTAAGACAGGTTCAGATTTACATATAGCCCTCATACAAATGTTGCTCCCGAATGTTTAACCGATTTTGGCCAAATTTTACATATTATATTTCACCAATAAAAACACATGGTGAAAGCGGGTCACATCGTTCCAGGTTTCAATATACCCCCATACAAATGTCCTTTCCGATTTAACATTTTATGTCAAACACATACATTTACAGGATGCAAAAATCCTTCCCGATTTCACTTTTTTACCGAATTGAATTGCAATGAGAATTGTTTGGGTGATGTCCATATGTCCATACTTTGAAATGACTTCGGTATACTACTGTATAATTTGTTTTTGTCTGTCGGACATATTATTTACCATACTCGTTAAATTTGACTGAAGATGAATTTATAGCATATAAATTATATGAATATAATTTATATAATTTGTATGAACTACATAAAATTGCTCCCATGAAACACCTGGGTTTAGTAATCAAAGCGAGGTACATACGCAGGGAGTGGTGTAGGGTATTATATAGTCGGCCCCGCCCGACTTTAGCCTTTCCTTACTTGTTTTTTAATTAATTTCATTTAATATTTTTCACATTATGTGGAACTAATAATTAATAAAAAAAATAAATTTTTTAAGTACATTAATAAAAGCATACATTTATGAAAATGTTAAACCATATTGTTTAAATTTATAAAATTAAACAAATTATAAAAATAGTAAAATTATAAAAAAATCCGAGGCACGATTCCAACCAGAGATCTTCTGGGTGCAAAGCAGACACCTTACTCCCTTGAAAATTCTATTCGTAAAATGTTATGGGATATTAGCATATTGTCAACTACTTTACGATTTTTTCTGCTCATTATGAACAAAAGTAAAAAATTAAAAGTTGTACTTTTCTTTTAAAGTAAAGTAGTCAAATTTTCGGCTAATTTCTCATATATACCCCATTTTTTAACAAACTCAAAAATTTTCTCTAGAACAAAATGTATTGCATTTTAACCGATGAAAATGGTTCTGGACACAGTGCGTCGAGAGAGGGCTCTGTTCTTAAGCTGTTTGTTTAGCCCGTAGTGTTATTTATTTCCCATCTCATTCATTCTCTTTATTTTGATGCTGACATTAATTATTATAATTATTAAAGTGCAGTTAATAGAGGACGAAGGCGACGCGGATATTTAACAGGATATTCATTTTATTATTCGTAAATTTACACATTTAAATATATTTACAATTCCCTTGAAAAATTTAATTTAATTTAGAATCACTTTACATTATTTTCCACTATCTACTTTTCCACTACAGTAAATAGTAACACCAAAGCTTGGGAAATAAATAAAAAACCTGAAATAGAAAATATTTTCCGAAAATAGCCAACAACTTCTAATTAGTTATATATGTATATGTGTAGTAAATTATAGCAACTGTTGCCACACATTTATATTGTGTAAATGATGGTAAAATTTCGATTTCACAACCATACAAAACCACATATATTTTTTTAAATTGTTTGTGAAATTTACCTCACCAAAACATCATTGTGGTTATGAAAATAAAAACGCAAACATTCATATAAAGGGTGCCGGATAATTCACGCTAGGTTTGAGTTGATAACCATTTTACAGTAGAAATAGTGAAGGGATGTCAACACAAAAAACACGTAAAAAGGCTATAATTTCGGCCGGTCCAATCGTATATGACTTCCACCATGGAGTGTATTCCACATTATTAACTGAAAATTACTTGCTATTGATTCTACGCCCCTTATATATGAGCCATTTTTTAATTTTGCAAGAAATAATTTGAAAAAATTCTTAAAAATGGAACCCACCATTTCACCACTTCCAAACTAAAAAGTCACTAAAAATGTTAATTTAAAAAAATCAATTAATGTAACCATTTCGCAAATCAAAATAAAATAAATATAATTGTAAAAACGAACTAGTTCGATATCTGAAGTTGAAGTTACCTTGCAAACAAGGTGTAGTACATTAAGATCGGTAAAGTATTTCAGGTGTTACAAACGATTGTATGAAAACGCTTTTTTGAAAAATTGTAATATCGTCCCTATTAAATTGGTCATAACTAGTGAAAACATCTTTTTATTTTATATTTTTCAATAATACGTATAAAATATTTGTATGAGAAGAATACAGACAAAAATCAGTCCAAGCTATTGGGGTCAATAGTCGTACCGGTTGGCATGGAATGGCTCATAACCCTTAAGTGTCTAGTGTCTATATCTATATTACAAGGTACACTTTGATTGGTACTATTTTTCCCAATGTGAACCAAAACATACGAATTTAAAAATATTCCATTATTTCAAATCATTTAAATATTCGTCAAGTGAACTAACAATATGTTTACAGATTCATTATTTTTTCTACAAACCCCAAGGTTGAGATTAAAAACAATTTTGACAGCTACAAGTTCATGTTTAGTAAAATGGTGTCACTACATAAAAAATATATCTCTTTTTACACAAATCTTGCATACACTTCGGGTCACCCTTTTTATTTGTTTATATATATAAATATTTATAATTGTTGGCTTTAACTTATGCAATTATAAGTGAATGCATTTCAAATGTAAAAGTAGATAATGTACATGTTTCCATTATTCCATTTTCCAATTATGTTTTCAGTGAATGGACTCTACCTAATTTATTTTTGTTGAATTTCAATAACATCATGCTTCGCATAACAATGAATAAATATCATATTAAATTTCTTGTTTTTAAAGTATGAATGTCATTGTACTAGTTTGAATACACTGCGTGCGAAAAAGTCAACTAGGATTTGTCATCATTTTAAATTTAAGAAAGAAGAATTCGAATTTCATAAACAGTATTTTACATATATGTACAGATTTCGTTGTTGCGGGCTTAATATATTCCTTGATTTCATAAAATGAGGGCAGTAATAGAGTAAATTTAAAGAATGTTTGTATGGGGGATACTACAGAATTGCGACATGAACTTTGATCACACACTTTGCAAGAACAACGAATGGACGAATATATAGACATTTTTTAATCGACTCAGATGGCAGCTAAGTATTCCTCATCGTCTTCCCAATTAGGGAGGCATTCCGTAAAGTATGCTCTTTAAGCCAAACCTTTTACGTCTATTGTGTGAACAAAAATTTGTATTTGTATTAAATGTTTTGCTGCGATACGATTGTCAAATATATTCTGTCCAATACAGTTGTGTTCATTAAAATAATCATAATCCTTGAATATCTTAAATAATATAGATTTTATTTTCCCCATTTATGCAGCCTATTTTATTCTCTGCAAGATAACAAAATTTCAGATTTAGGTCAATTGATTGGTAGGGTAGTAGTTTCGATATACATCGTTGTGCTAAATACGAACATGACATCAGAATAATAAAGGGTGATTTTTTAAAAGCTATAGGAAAGTTTTTCAAAAAAAAACATAAAATTCAGAAAGATGCATGAAATCTTTATTTGAATCGAAAGTACGGTCAATATAATTTAATGTTTGAAGATTATTTCATGCAAATGTTGACCTTGACTGCACCTCAAATGGTCTATCCGTTTAGTCCAATTTTGGCATATCCACGTTTTTGAGTAACAGAGGCCCAATTGCTGCGAACGGCGAATCGATAATTATTGGTCATCATTAACACTGGCCGATACAGCTGCAATATTTTCTTCAGTTCGTGCGTGTTGGTGGTTTAATGTCCAACAATGTAAATCTGGTGCGAAATTTAGTCACAATAGTCCGAATAGTCGCTCCAGTGGGTCGATTAAACTGACCATAAAATGGAAGCGCGAGATGAACTTTCTTAACAGAGCATGCATTTTGATAATAAAATTCAATAATTTGCAAGCGTTGTTCGTTTGTAAGACAATTCATGGTTAAATTATAGACCAAACTGAATATGTTTGACAGTGAAACAAAACACGAAACGTACGTCAGCTGTTTAAACCAGTGTTGCCAAAAAGACAATAGCTAAACAATCACCCTTTACATATGCTGTATACTCAATTTATTTTTATGCTCTGTCTTACATTCTGCAGAACTATTTTTTTCTAAGGATGCGAGTCCTTCAACAAATTATAGATTTATTGTGACAATGATGTGAGAGCACTACTGGGGCAGACTGGACGTTAACTTATCGGTTTCACTTATTTGGATGAAATGGATTTAAAATCCAAATATCATTTTGTAAATGTTAAGTTCTTTTGAACGACAATACGTGTAATTGTTAAACTGAGTTTAACAAAAGTTATTTTTATTGAATAAATTATTAATATTTCAATTGAATTAATCTAGCATAAGTACCGTGACCATCTCTATTTGGCAAAAAAAAATCAAAAAGCGTGATTTTGTAGAAAAAACGGGATCGTGAAAAATACAAAAAATGTTTAATATTTTCAAATAGCTGCGTTTAGAATATTTTTTATTTTATTTTGATTTTCCTTCAGTTTCTATATAGGCAGTAGTTTACAATTTTCACATATTCAAATTTCAACATCCTGTAAAAAAAATAAAAATTCGGTTAACGAATTTCATTGTTCCAAAATATGGACCTGCCGAGATGCCGATTAATTTATCATTATACCCTCCACCTCCAGGATGGGGGTATAGTAACTTTGTCATTCCGTTTGTAACACCTTGAAATATCGATCTGAGACCCTATAAAGTATATATATTCGTCATATAAGTCCGTCCGTCCGTCCGTCTGTTGAAAGCACGCTTGCATCTAAACGAAATGAGCTAGAACGTTCAAATTTTCCATAAATGCGTCTTATAGTCGTAGATCGGTTGGGATTGAAACGGGGCGAAATCGACCCAAAGGGAACAATTTTTACCTCACAAGGACTAAAAATACACAAAATAAGGGATAAAAGTGGTACATATTAAACGACAACAGCTAGAAACACGAAATTCGGTGTGTACATTCCACTGACTGCGTAGACACGGAAAATAAAAGATTTTTTCGAAATTCGTATTGGGATTGAAACGGGGCGAAATCGGCTCAAAGGAAAAAAAATTTCCCTCACAAGGACTAAACATATACATAATAATTCCCAATGTTTTAGCGTATTTAAGTATGTTTTTTGAATAAGCCTGTTTATATGTGGTTGATATTTGGTATGCGCATTCCACTTATAGCAAAAACGAGCATCATAAAGTGATTCTAATTTGTAGGGGGTGAAATGGTGGGGTGAAATGGATAAAAATGGTACATATTAAACGTCAACAGCTAGAGACACGAAATTCGGTATATACGTTCCTCTAATTGAGTACATACATAATATAAAAGTTTTTTTCCAAATTCGTACTTTTAAGGGGTAAATTTGAATAGATGGATAAAAATGGTACCAACCAAACGGCTGCACCTAGAATAATGAAATTCGGTGTATATATTCCTCTGATTGCATAGACAAGTAAAATACACAGATTTTTCACAATTAGTACTATGTGGGATTAAAATGAAAAAAAGTATAAAAATTGTACCAACGAAATGACCGCAGCTAGAGTCATGAAATTCGGAGTATAAATTCCTTTAAAATAAAAAGTTTTTTCCAAATTCTTACTTTCAAGGGATGGGTACAGAGGGATAAAAATGGTACCAATCAAACGGCTACAGCTAGAATAATGAAATTCGGTGTATACATTCCTCTGATTGCGTGCACACTTAAAATAAACAGATTTTTCGAAATTCGTACTTTTTGGGGTTAAAATGGAAAAAAAATAGTACCAACCAAATGACAGCAGCTAGAGTCATGCAATTCGTAGTATACATTCCTCTGACTGCGTAGACAGGAAAATAAACGGCATTTTCGAAATTCGTACATCCAAGGGATACAATGGTACATAGGGATAAAAATAGTACCAACTAAACGACTACAGCTAGAATGATAAAATTATAATTGCGTAGAAACGTCAAGGGGGTAAAAATGGTACTAACCAAATGGGCACAGCTGGAATCATGGAATTCGACGTATGAAGTTAGATTATTTTGCACTATATACGTCTGATAATTTGTACTTTTGGAATTAAAATAGAATGGAAATACAACCAACTGTAGCACCCACTATCCACCAATTTTTATGGTATTTAAGCTTTTTGGAAATATAAATATAAGAACATTTATTTTTTTAATTGACGTATTGGTAGCCTTGCCTTATAAGCGTGGTTTGAAATAATTAAAATATTATATTTATTTATAAAATTATTTTTTATACCACACACCACTTCGTGGACAAGGGTATTATAACTTAGTTTCGCGCCAAATGTTTGTAACACCAAAAAAATAATCGAGCTAGACCCATCTTTAAGTATACGGATCGGCTTAGAATCACCAGCTAAATCGAATTAACGATGTCTGTCTGTCCGTCCGTCCGTCTGCTGTCCATCTAAGCTTGTTCGCAATCTACAGGTCGCAATTGTGGTCCGAATATCATGAAATTTGACAGATGCTATTTTTTTTTGGCCAAGGACGATCGGTATTGAATTTGGAGAAAATCTGTTCAGATTTAGATATAGCAACCATAAAAATGTCGCTCCCGATTTGACCTTTTCCGCTCTAGAAACCACATATTGTGCCCGATTTTCTTTAAAATTGGCAGAACATTTTATAATCGAATTAGAAACAGCTATGTTAAAAGTGGGTAAGATCGGTTCAGATTTAGATATAGCCCCCATACAAATGTCGCTCACGATTTAATATTTTCCGCTCGAGAAACCGCATATTGTACCCGATTTTCTTTAAAATTGGCAGAACATTTTATAATTGAACTCGAAATACCTATGCTCAAGGTGGGTAAGATCGGTTCAGATTTAGATATAGCCCTCATACAAATGTCGCTCCCGATTTGACTTTTTACTAGACTTTTTACTGACTCTAGAAACCACATATTGTACCCGATTTTCTTTAAAATTGGCACAACATCTTATAATCCAACTAAAAACACCTATGGTGAAAGTGAGTAATACAAATGTTGCTCCCGGATATTTAACCGATTTTGGCCAAACCTTACATGTTATATTTCACCAATAAACATACATGGTGAAAGCGGGTCACATCCTTTCAGGTTTCAATATACCCCCATACAAATGTCATTTCCGATTTAACATTTTTTGTCAAACACATACATTTACAGGTTTCAAAAATCTTTCCCGATTTCACTTTTTTACCGAATTGAATTGTAATGAGATAGATAGTCGACTCCGTCCATTTTTAACCTTTCCATACTTGTTGGGGAGATAATAACCCAAATGGGGCCATTCTGCTCTATTACAGCTTTAGAAACTACATCTTACATCGGATCTTCATAAAATTTTCCAGAGTATTATATGTTTCAACTAGTTGTAACTGTATAATTTATATGAACAACATAAAATTGCTCTAATGAAATACCTGGGTTTAGTAATCAAAGCGATCGGCTTAGAATCACCAGCTAAATCGAATTAACGATGTCTGTCTGTCCGTCTGCTGTCCATCTAAGCTTGTTCGCACTCTACAGGTCACAATTGTGGTCCGAATATCATGAAATTTGGCAGATGCTATTTTTTTCGGCCAAGGACGATCGGTATTGAATTTGGAGAAAATCTGCTCTATTGGGCCATTCTGCTCTATTACGGCTTTAGAAACTACATCTTACATCGGATCTTCATAAAATTTTTCAGATCATTATATGTTTCAACTAGCTGTAACTGTATAATTTATATGAACAACATAAAATTGCTCTAAAAACCTGGGTTTAGTAATCAAAGCGAGGTATATACGCAGGGAGTGGTGTAGGGTTTTATATAGTCGACCCCGCCCGACTTTAGCATTTCCTTACTTGTTTAATATTTGTAGTTGTTTTGATTTGGCTATATAAAAACATTATATTTTCCTGTAATATTACTGCACTTCTACGAAAATCGACTGCCTCTATGAAATTCAATCCATGGTGGAGGGTATACAAAGTTCGGTCCGGCTGAACGTAACGCCTTTTTTACTTGTTTATTGACTAGGTTTTTTAGTTTATCGTTTAATAGTCTGTCCAAATTTACCATTTTAAGAATAGCATGTCATTTTCAACTGAGAAAGACATGTAACCATTCCCATATATTCAACTAATATCTAAAGGGTGGTTAAATTGTAAGGGCCGATGTTGGATGTAAACCACACCTAAACGTCAAGTTTTTTACTGCATTTCATTTGACATTTGTCAATTTCAGACTAACTCAATTTGAGGCATGGAAAGGTACACATTCGATCAACGCGTAAAACTTATTCAGGCTTATTATGAAAATAGGCGATCAAATGAAAATGCATATCGTGCACTTCGTGATTTTGTCGGTCAATTTAATAATTTTCACCTCAGTGGATTCGTCAATAAGCAGAAATTACTTCTTATGGTCCGAATTGGAAGATATGGATGTGGACGGTTTCAGCAGGACGGTGTCACTTGTCACACAGCTAACGAAACCACACAGCTAACGACAAATTCAATGGCCGTGTTATCTCACGTGGTGGCGATGTCAATTGGCCGCCAAGATCATGTGATATCGATACGCCAGCAACAATTCAAGAGCTAAAGGATGAGATATTTCATTTAAACTGTACATTTTATCAATGTACAGTTTAAATTTGTTGGTTACTAACAAATTTTTAAGTGGCAATTTTAAAACGAAAAAGCGGTACTTTATTGAAAATCGGGATGAAAAATTTAAGCAGGATTGGGCATCAAAAAACGGGACATTCCTGCGAAAAGCGGGATGCACGTTCACCTTAAGCATAAGTCAATGCTAGCATATATATTTCCCAAGCTTCACTAATTCATGGAAAGGTGAAACCCCTTTACCCAGACAGATTTAACAAGGAAAATCTTTTTCTCAGCTGGATAAAGAGATTTCACTTATATTTCTAGCTGAAAGGAGTTTGGTGCGAGATTTTGACTTTTTCGTCGTCAGTAAAATAGCAACCTATTGTTCTCTCCTTCTACGACCTCTGACGCGGTAAGAAGCACAGACTCACTCTGAACTGAATAAAATCTTAATCTGAAATTAATCTATTTAATCTGTTTTTGTTTCCATACTGTCCTTTTGAAGCTAAAACTCACAGATTTGCATTACAGACGGAATGAAACAAAATAGTGGATTTTAGCCCTTACTAGCTAAACTTTCCAATTAAAGGCCAGCCCTCCTATGCCAACTCCATATTAAAATCATTTGATAAGATGCAAATTTTCGCTACTTCCGAATCACAAGATGAACATCATTTTCTCTTCTTTGAGTGATTTCCATTTGTAAAGAAGAATATACAGACACAATATACACAAGGGGATTCGTAGGTCGCTATTCGTTATTTTTCTGTTCTGCGAATCACTTATAAATGTACATAACATTTTTTATAGCTGATGTATTTTTTATCTTGCGTCTCATCAACACTTCCTATTCATTGTATTCCGTACATTTTAGCATTAGCATCTATGTAGATATAGAGAATATTGAATATAGATTATTAGCCAAAAATCATAAGGGGTATCATCTGCAATAGAACAATGCTACGACTCTGCTGTGGGTTAGTGAACCCGAAACGTTTCAAATGTTGTCAGGCCTATGGCTTTGAATGGCTAAAAGGCCAAGAGAATTCTATACCACAAACGACATTTTAATGAGGGAATATGTGTGTGTGGTAAATTTCTTGTCAGTACGGAGTGAAGGAAACATGTGTCTATATATATATATGTCTATATATGTATTTAGGACAGCAAATTGATTTCGAGTTTCTTGTGAAATTGAAAATTACAAAACTTTTTGTTTGGTTATATTTTTTGTTAACCTTACGAAATTCGCATTTACATGGTGAACTCAGTTCAGTAAGCAATTTATATGCAAAGTTGTGTTTCAAATCTATTTTCAATTTCATTCAAACAGGCAAGAATTGGGAATGTCATTAAACCTGCCGACTCTTACCATTATCCGAAGTCTTATCAACACGTTCCTATAAAACGGCTAGGCTTTATCAGTATTGCCACTAACGAACTTATTTATATTCTCCTCCTAATACTTGTTAACCACCAAACCACATCCAATGTTAATGGAAGGGTATTATGAGAATAACCAAATTTGTCCTCGAAGCAAACTGTTAATCATCTCTAAGCTGCAGATTGGTTATAATGAGCTAAGCTAAGCGACATAGAATTCACAGATTAATTGGTTATTGATGTTTACAAATTGCATTTTTAGTTCTCCCAAAGTGTGTGGAAAAGCGATTCACAAATGGTTTGCAACCCATTTCCAAATATCTTTTAATAAAATTAATTTAATTGTTTTCGGACATCCTAAATAAATGATACACTTAAAAAATTAGGGCATTTAAAGTCACCCCTAAATTTAGGATATGCCATAAATGCATTTAGTTTAAATTATCAGTTTATATTTAATTAAACTTAATTTATTGATTATGAATTGCAATACAAATTAAAAGTATATTATAACGTTGGGTCCTGTGATTGAGCGACTAAGACCAATGTAGCTAGTTATTATAGCGACAGACAAGAGCTTCTGCTGGGAATGGACCCCCACTCTGATAACCAAGCATTTTACCAACTCGACTACCTGAATGCTATAAGTTTAAATTTATTTGTTGAGAATTTTTGAAAACATTTGTATAAATACTATAGATTTACTAGACATACTTTCCTATGTAGCCTACTTCAGAGATCACATTGATTTTAAATTGGTTAGCATACATTAAGGCGTTTATGTGACAAACGCCTAGAAAACCTAAAAGTACATACTTTTTATTTTCATTTTGTTGTCATTCAACAGACCTTCAAATTTTCATTTAATTCATATATCAGTGCCATATTTTTTCTTTAGCTTCCTTCCGTTGCACCAAAAACCCATGCGATTTAAAAAAATTCAAGGAATTTGAGGTACGCATTTAAATTTTTGTGGTTTTAAACTAAACTTTCACGTTTTTAATAAAAGCTCATTTCTTTGAAAATTGTCTGGAGATTTTAAAACGTTTTAAAATGAAAGCTGTATGAAATAAAAAAAACAATTTTATATATTTTACATCACTTTACATTTAAGGCTTTCAGGCATTTCATGTGTATTGATTTCGTCACATAAAATTGTAAGAATGAATATTTCATTGCCGGTATTACATCATTTTGGTGATACAGTGTTCCAATGTGCTTCAAAGTGTTGTTCTTCTTGTCTATCTTTTAGTGGTCATGTATACATCAGTGATGATTAATAGACTTCCATCGAAGGTTGAGTTCGCGTACCAATGATGAAAACATGGACATGGAGTTCAAATATTCCGTTAACTATATGTAATTGGGTACCAATATCAATGTAATATGTAATTTTAATAGAAAACACGGTCTTTTGAAAAAAAAATAATAAAAACAAAACTCATAAACTATATGGTATAAATTTAATTAGATAATTTCATACCAGTTAAAAAGTCTACGTGACTTTGCTGACGCACACACACTAGGAAGTGAATCCCAATCCCAATATTTCCCGATTCCATGGATATATTTAACAAACTTTGTATTTGTTGCTGCTAGTGACGTTTTAATGAAAGTTTGCAAATTTGTACTTCTGAATAAGATAAATGCATTTATCGATATAAAAACAAGTAAGGAAATGTTAAAGTCGGGCGGGGCCGACTATATGATATACTTCACTCTTTATCCGAATACAATTCAACTCGGTAAAAAAGTGAAAACGGGAAGAATTTTTGTATGTTTCCTAATCATAGGCTAATATTACCTGGTCCAATTTGTCACAGCGTTCGTCGTTGTACCGAAAAACTTCGTTGTGCAAAGTTTCATTTGTTTATGTCTACAATTGCAACCTGTATCGTGATTACAAGAATAGATGGACAGAAGAACGGACCGACGGACATTGCTAAATCGACTCAAAAAGTGATTCTAAGTCGATCAGTATAATTAACAATTGGTCTATCTCGTTTCCTTTTGGGTGTTACAAACAAATGCACAAAGACATATTACTCTCGTGGAGTGTATAAATATGAAATTGTAGACATTGTCTCGTTCATGAAACTTATCATTATTATTTAAAAATAATCGATGTAGCTCTTTTTTGGCTATTAAAAAGTTACAGGAAATAAAAAAATATATTTTAAGATTGCATAATTTAACCTAGAAGGATGAGGATTTTGGGAAGTGTCCTAGGAGGGGGATTTTGGAATGTGTCCTAATGTAAAAAAATCTGAACTGATATTACCCAGATAAATTATAAGGCGCCGTGGCAAATCTGTAGAAAATTGTTTAAAATATAAGGTTTCTACAGCGGAAAAAGTCACTTCGGGAGCGAAAATGGGACATATATAAATGTGAACAAATTTAAATAGCGTTCGTCCTTGGCCCACAAAACTGACATGTGCCAATGTTTGTTCAAAAGGGGCAATAATTGCGACCTGTATTTTGATTACAAGAATAGGTAGATGATAGACAGGCATTACTAAATCGACTCAGAGAGTGATTCTAAGCCGATCTGTAGAATAAACGAAGGGTGTATATCTTTTACTTTTGGGTGTTGCAAACAAATGAACATAGACATAGTACCCTAGTGGAGGGCATAAAAACTTAATTGCTGTAGAAGCATATTTCTTTGAGTAATTATTATATTATCTGAACTTAATTATTCTTTTCTATCCTACATAAATAATGATAATAATCAATAAATAAAAGTAAAATAACAATAATATAAAATAAAATGCTTTTCTCGATTTAACAATAATGCGTTAAATCAGGAATCCACTGTTCTTAAAATGTTTAACCTCAGACCTTGTATTTGTTTCGAAACGCCATGAGTTACAACTGCCAATGAGAGTTAAGTGAAATTGACACACCACAACGCCGAAACACGTATTAGTGGTGAATACAATTCACATATTCATGTTTTATACTACACCTACCATTTATACAAAATACTATACGTCACAGACGCAGCATTACCGATAGAAATATTTTTCAATTCTTCACTAGAAGAAAAGTCCCAAATCTCCGCCATTTTGTATTTTTTAATTTTTCATATTGAAAACAAAGTATATTAAAACAAATAAGGAAAGGCTAAAGTCGGGCGGGGCCGACTCTATGATACACTCCACTTTCAATCCGAATACAATTTAATTCGGTGAAAAAGTGAAAACGGGAAGGATTTTTGTATCCTGCAAATGAATGTGTCTGACAAAAAATGTTTAATCGGAAAGGACATTTGTAGGAGGTATATTGATATCTGGTACGAAATAGGTAAAATATAATATGTATATTTTGGCCAAAATCGGTTAAAAATTTGGGAGCAACATTTGTATTTGCACTATATCTAAATCTGAACCCATCTTAGCCACTTTAACCATAGGATTTTTACGTGGATTATAAACTGTTGTGCTAAATTTAAAGAAAATCGAGTACAATATGTGGTTTCTAGAGCGGAAAATGTCAAATCGGTAGCGACATTTGAATTGGGGCTAGAGATGTGCGCGTGAGTGATTATTGGCTCACGTTCACGCACGCTCACGAAGGAAAAAAATTGAATCACGCACGTTCACGCACGAAGATTTTTTCATTACTCACGTTCACGCACGCTCACGTGAGTAAAATAAATTTTGCTCACGATCACGCGTGATTCACGCGTGAATCACGTGATTCACGTAAATCACGCAAACAATTTCCACAAATATATACATTTTAAATCGAAATGAGTAACGCCCCGCAAATCCGAAAATTATTTAAATTAATTATTTAAAACACTCTATGTTTGCGATAGTTTGATTTAAATTCATATTTTTCAAATAGTATACAATATTACAGTGTGGTATACCGTATAGTTTAACGCAAAATAAGTTAGAAATCAGACACTGACATAAAATCAAAGTAAAAAACACAGTTGTGTGTTTTTTTAATTGAATTAACACTAATGGGGGTTTTCCATATAAATTCAGTGCTTAGTGTTGGTGCAGGGAATGCTTACTTAAATAATAGAAAAAATAGATATTATACCTACACTGAAGCACTCTGTTTTATAAATATATATGTCTATGACTTTTTCTGAATGGAAAATTTCACATTTTTAAACGAAATTAAATGAAAATAAAAGAATTAATAAATATGTGCGACTCACGAAAAAATCACGTGATTCACGCAGAAATTAGACTCACGCACAATCACGCACGAACATTTTTTCGTTCCTCACGTTCACGCACGCTCACGTGAGTAAAATAAATTTTGTTCACGTTCACGCGTGATACACGCGTGAATCACGTCATTCACGCAATTCACGTGAGTGGCGCCCATCTCTAATGGGGGCTATATCTGAATCTGAACCGATCTTACCCAATTTTTGCATAGGTGTTTCTAGTTGAATTATAAGATGTTGTGCCAAATTTAAAGAAAATCGGCTACAATATGTGGTTTCTAGAGCGGAAAATGACAAATCGGGAGCTACATTTGTATGGGGGCTATATCTAAATCTAAACCGATCTTACCCAATTTTTGCATAGGTGTTTCTAGTTAGATTATAAGATGTTGTGCCAAATTTAAAGAAAATCGGCTACAATATGTGGTTTCTGGAGCGGAAAATGACAAATCGGGAGCGACATTTGTATGGGGGCTATATCTAAATCTGAACCGATCTTATCGAATTTCTGCATATGCGTTTCTAATTGGATTATAAGATGTTGTGCCAAATTTAAATAAAATCGAGTATAATATGCGGTTTCTAGAGCGGAAAATGTCAAATCGGGAGCGACATTTGTATGGGGGCTATATCTAAATCTGAACCGATCTTATCGAATTTCTGCATATGCGTTTCTAATTTGATTATAAGATGTTGTGCCAAATTTAAATAAAATCGAGTATAATATGCGGTTTCTAGAGCGGAAAATGTCAAATCGGGAGCGACATTTGTATGGGGGCTATATCTAAATCTGAACCGATCTTACCGAATTTCTGCATATGTGTTTCTGGTTGGATTGTAAAATGTTGTGCCACATTTAAAGAAAATCGAGTATAGTATGCGGTTTCTAAAGCGGAAAATGTCAAATCGGGAGCGACATTTGTATGGGGGCTATATCTAAATCTGAGCCGATCTTACCGAATTTCTGCATATGCGTTTCTAATTGGATTATAAGATGTTGTGCCAAATTTAAAGAAAAGCGAGAATAGTATGCGG
This sequence comes from Polietes domitor, assembly GCA_947397865.1. NCBI lineage: Eukaryota > Metazoa > Arthropoda > Insecta > Diptera > Muscidae > Polietes > Polietes domitor. Next base: position 29,764,390 of record OX377620.1, read on the forward strand.
TTTCTAGAGCGGAAAATGTCAAATCGGGAGCGACATTTGTATGGGGGCTATATCTAAATCTGAACCGATTTGCCTTAAATTAAATAGCGTTCGTCCTTGATCCACAAAACTTACTTGTGCCAATTTTTGTTTAGATCGGACTATAATTGCGACCTGTAATTTGATTACAACAATAGATGGACAGACTGACATTGCTAAATCGACTCAGAAAGTGATTCTAAGTCGATCGGTATACTTAACAATGGTCTATCTCGCTTCCTTTTGGGTGTTACAAACAAATGCACAAAGCCATAATACTCTCGTGGAGTGTATAAAGAAGTGTGTGACATTTATTTGGTTCGGTTGCTAGCAGGGCAGATGATCGTTTCAGGGGATCTGACTTAAATATATGAACTGGGATTTTTGGCTGTATATTTAAGTCCGAAGCAGTTCTCATTCAATTGAGTAGTATAAATCAAATTATCTCATCAGCAACAATGATAATTACTTTATTTGTATATCCATTAAATTAAAAATAAATAAATAAGTATATATTTACAAAAATGACTAATTGAAGTTTTGTAAAATCAAGAATAAAGTGCCGATGCAGGAACATTAAAAATGGTGTAGGGAGAATTTAATTGTAATTGCACATGGTTTATGCCATATGTTGAAATTTTGCCTTTAAAACATTTCTCCAATGACAGAATGCTCGACCTCTCCATGGAATGTTTCACAACACTGTGCTCACGTCTTGCGAACGAAATGGAGAAATGAAAAGGAATTGCTATAAGCTGTTACTGTTCCTTTAAACAAATGGCATTTGTCCCATTTAAAGAAACACCTCATACACAGCGAGACTACTACGTCTTCCTTACTTTCTTTTTATCGGAAGGACAGAAAACTGTTAAAAACGCGCATATTTGCCCTGCACGAAAAATCGGAGGGAGCAGAAGGAGTAGAGGAAGGCATTTCCATTCTCATGTAACATTTCGCCATCGAAGTGAACGGAACGAAATGTTGAGAATTTTGTTGAATATTGCATATTTTTCATGTCATGCTCCGTTAAGTCCAGACAATGTTTTGCGGGGCGAAAATTGTCAACATCGACAATGGTATTTTTTCCATTGCATATCTAGAGAAGGGAAGGTAGACAACAAGTGCTACAAAGTGATTTACAAAATTTATATTTATTTCACTCCATTTGTTACCCTAGGACACTTTCAACAAACTGAAGTGGAATATTATGAATTTTTAACCATATTTGTTGTTGTTTTCGTGTAAACATAAAAATGGTTTATTGCTCACTTTAAGATAATTTCACGTTTATCTGTTGAATATCGGATTGTATAGTTTGTACAACTTGCAGTATATATAGCCTTCGGCGATTTTTTTGGAATATATATATTTAATGATGATTTGCAAAATTCTTCGTTCCTAGATCAAGCCGTCTGTGAGCTAAACGCTCTTGAAAATACCCCTAAAAATCATGCTTTTCCCGTGTATTTGTTTATACCCTCCACCTCCAGGATGGGGGTATACTAACTTTGTCATTCCGGTTGTAACACCTTGAAATATCGACCTGAGACCCTATAAAGTACATATAATTTTCCTTCACAAGCACTAAAAATACCCATTAAAATCCCTAATATTTTAGAGTATTTAGACATGTTTTTTTCAATATGTCTGCTTGTACTTACTTTATATTTGGTATGTGCATTCCCCCTATAACAAAAACGTACACCATAAAGTGATTATATTCGTAGGGACAATGAAGGGACAAAAGGGATAAAAATGGTATATATTAAACGACAACAGCTAGAAACACGAAATTCGGTGTGTAGATTCCTCTTATTGAGTAGATACATAATATAAAATTATTTTTTCTAAATTCGTAAAATGGGAATAGAGGGATAAAAATGGTACCAACCAAACGGCTGCACGTAGAATAATGAAATTAGGTGTATACATTCATTTGTTTGCGAAGACACGCAAAATAAACGGATTTTTTTCGAAATTCTTACTTTTGGGGTTAAAATGGAAAAATGGAATAAAAATAGTACCAACCAAATGACCGCAGCAAGAGTCACGAAATTCGTAGTATACATTCCTCTGATATGAAAAATAAAAGATTTTTTCCAAATTCATACTTTCAAGGGATGCATTGGGACAGAGGGATAAAAATAATACCAACTAAACGACTACAGCTAGAATGAGGAAATTCTAATTGGGTAGTAAAAATGGTACCAACCAAATGGTCGCAGCTGGAATCATGGAATTTGGGGTATACATTCCTCTATTTTCCTCTATTCCCTATGCAGTCATAGACACGCAAATAAAAAAGTTTTTTCCAAATTCGTACTTTTTCTTTTACGGAAAAATTGGTTGAATCATGAAGTTAGGTTATTTTGCACTATGTACGTCTGATAATGGATTTTCCAAATTTGTTTTTTTTTTTTTTATTTATTTATTATGAATTACAATACAAAGAAAATTTATATTCTAATTTTGGGTCCCGGGATTGAGCAGGGGTGACAAAGACCATTGTAGCTAGTTATTGCAGCGACAGACCAAAGCCTCTGGTCGGAATCGAACCCACCACCCCACGCTGATAGCCGAGCACGCTACCAACTCGACTATCGGGGCGCTCCATTAAAAATTTGTACTTTTGGAATTAAAATAGAACGGAAATACAACCAACAGTAGCACCCACTATCTTCCAATATTTATGGTATTTAAGCTTTTTGAAAATATATATATTTAATTTTTGAATTGACGTATTGTGTGGTTTGAAATTAAAATATTATATTTATTAGAGTTACAACAAAAAGTATTATATTTATTTATAAAATTATTTTTTCAATATTTGTATTTGTTTTGGTTTGGCTATATTAAACAAATTATATTTTCCTGTTATATTACTGCACTTCTACGAAAATCGACATACTCTGTGGAATGCAATCCATGGTGGAGGGTATATAAAGTTCGGCCCGGCCGAACTTAACACCTTTTTTACTTGTTTTATACTATAAATATAAGAATATTTATTTTTTGAATTGACTTGAAGTATTATTTCGATATATATAGATTAAATTTATTGGTAGCCTTGTCTTATAAGCGTGGTTTCAAATAATAAAAATATTATATTTATTTATAAAATTATTTTTTCAACATTTGTGTTTGTTTTGACGAGGCTATATTAAAACAATTGTATATGTGCGTGTAATATTACTTCACTTCTATGAAAGTCGACAGCATCTGTGGAATGCAATCCATTGTGGAGGGTATACAAAGTTCGACCCGGCCGATCTTAACGCCGTTTTTACTTGTTTTTTTTTTTTTGTGGATTTTATAGTCAATTTTTTTCTGAAATAATAGACACTTGAAAGGATTTTAAATATAAATTTTGACTCTGGTCTTAGTGTAACTTATTGGTAAAATTATTGGATGTTTATCATAATTTTTTGTGGTTTTTCACAGTGGCAACTAGGGTTTGGCGTTTCCCGGACTTTTTTAATTTCCCGGGAAAACGGGAATGAAAATTTTCATTCCCGGGAAAAAATAATTTATTTTATGTATTTCCAATATGGTTTAAAATATCAACATTTAGTAACAGGTATGATTTTTAAACCCATTAACGCCCACCGTACACGTCCGTATACACTATTGTAAGATTTTCGTACTTTTTGATAATTTTCAATATGAATGCAATAATTATTAAAGTATATGGTACAAGTTATCGAGAAGAACGAAACAAAATACTAATAATCTAAAACGAAATATTTTTTATCATTGTAGTTGGTTATTACGAAAATAACATAATAATATAAGAAATGAATGAATGAGTGTGAATGGGTTAAAATACTGACATATTACAAATTAAAAACGAATGTTTTTGGTCAAATATTTTAGAAATTATTTTTCATTTTACAAATATTTGACTCTAGACAAATAGTCAGGATTGAAGGAGTTATAATATGGCTGGATAACTAAGCTGCGATAACAAAAATCTAAATAAAATTTAAAATTTCACTCAAAATAAAAAATTCTTTTTTAAAATTGTCGCCAAAAGCAATATCAATGTGTGTGTGAAAACAAATTTTGAAAAAATAATTTTGTGTTAACAATGTTTGACTTAGCCTGGATAATTATCCAGTGTAAGTCAAAATTATGGATATCGAGGCTAAGTCCAATAAAGTCGACACAATTTTTTTTTTTGAAAATTTCTTTTGATACATATATTTATATTGTAGTTGGCAACTATGTGAAAAAATATTTTTTTATTTTGAACGAAAAATTAAATTTTTATTAAAGTTTTTGTTATCGCAGCTTGTTATCCCGGCTTAAAGAAAAACAGCCCTAATATTGGACATTGTAATCACAAGTGAACTGACACGTACACTAGATTCAAAATAAAAAATGTTTATAGAAACAAAGAACCCGTATGACTGAGATTGTTATGACGTCTTCAATTTAGAAAATTCATTCGTCTAGAATCTAGAGAGGCAACTATTTTACAGAAACAGGGGGAAAATATTCTAAATTGTGAATGCAATAGAAACATTAAAAATGTTAATTTTAATTAAATAAATTCATAAAAAATATAAACATTGAAATAGTGCAGTCATTAGTTCTTACAAAGGGTAATTTAAATATATCGTAGGGTATACGATTTCTATTCATATTAGATTTCTCTTGAAAGGTTCCAGTTGTCAATTTTATTTTTATTCCTATTTTTAGATCATTTCTTAATGGTATCATATGTAAAGTAAATTCGTCGTTGGGAAGATTTTCACCTTTTATTTCGTCGATTTTTTTGAGAAAACAAGAAATTTAATGTTAAACAAGATGGCACTATGTCAGCAATATTATCAAATGGTCACTATTATTGTCAGTAATTTAAATATATACATTTGAAATATATCTACAATTTCCCATTTATATGGTAGAACTTAATTAGTGCTCAAGATAAACAAAAAAATATTTTTTAATATTTCCCGTATTCCCGGGAGATTTAAAAAATTTTCCCGGGAATTCCCGTCCAAATTTTTTCGGGAATTCCCGAGAAAAACGATTCGGGAATTCCCGGACCCCAAACCCTAGTGGTAACTGAAAACTTTTTCGTATTTGGTGGTAGTATTTTATAAAAAATAAATAAATGATGAACATCGAAATAAAACTAACGACGCAGCGCACATTTTTGTAAAAAGGGTTTGAACATTTTTGCTTTGAAATCCATCTCCTGTATTAAATTATTTCACAGAAGTCAGTGACCTCATTTTTCGTCCGATATTCATCATTTAGACATCATTCAAAAGGAATTGATTTCTTCTATTTTTTATAACATCTCTTAACATCTGTTTTCAAGAAATATGAGCTTTTAGCTGTAGCCTTGAAAAAACACAAAAAACTATAAAAACGTCCAACAATGCGGCCAATAATTTATTCTAAGACTAAAATAAAAATTTATATTTAAAGTACTTCCTATACCCTTGGAAAATTTTTTTACCCTTATTCCGAAATTTTTTTGAAAAAAATGCAACATAAAAACTTGATTTTTAGAGCTGTTTAGCTCACAGATGACTTCACAATTATCAATTCAATCATCATTTCTGTTAGTCACCCCCCAGCACATACACTAGATTTTTTTTTCGAATCATGCAGTTTGTTTTGTATATATCGGCACTATTTTCATTTTACTATTATTCAAATAATAGTTTTTCGTTTCACAAGAAACACTTTTTTGCATTTCCACTTGGTTGGTTTTGTGAATGTGCTCTATGTTGTTAGCAAATTAGTGGTTTTCAGTTGGATGATACCGCCATCACATCATCACAATGTTTATTCTTCAAAATGATACTCGTGTGTCACTGTCACATCATTCTTTTGTTTGTTAGCAAAAAGCTTTCATCACAATGATAAATGAATATTGCTTTCACATTGCGGCTGAGAAATATGTGCCGGCATGTGATAAAGTCCACAAGTTCTGGCAACATTCCCCTGGGCTACATGAACAGATATAGAGATGACTTTTATTTACAGAATGAATGTCGTATACCTGTGAGTTTGTGCGTGTTAGTGCAGCAGTAATGGGTGTCACGCAGGAGTACACCTGACTTTCAATTTGACATTGCAAAGACAAGCTTCATGTTGACAGTAAGCCAAACCCAAAAATTTCACGTACACATGCAGGTTTGAAATGACTCTTTATTTCAAAGCATTTCAAATCCTCTGGGCTTTTCGGCCAAAAACTGCTCTATATTTAATTAAATTACCTAAAATTCAAGTAAGCAACTGCCCAATAATATGAAATCATCAGTGAATTAGTATCCATTTTACATGTTTGAAAATACTTAAACTGGATATTCAGCATATATGGCTTTGGGTATACCGCAGAGAAAAACATTAAGTCCTGCGAACACGATGGCTTTAGACCAAGAGGAAAACTTTTCCCTACACAGTTGGTTTTGGAGTTAATCCAGAGGAGGAAATATGTACGACTTTACAAAATATACAGTAAGTCATAAATAAGAAATTTCGAAAAATCCAATTTGATCCAATTTTTGGTCAGAGGAATTTACATATCTAATTTCATGATTCTAGCAGTAATACTAAAGTTGGTAACATTTTTATACCGTTTTGTCACGCTCGCTCCTAAAATTAAAAATTTCGAAAAATCCTCTACGTTGTCAGAGGAAATTACACACAAAATTTCACGACTATAGCTGCAATATCTTAGCCGGTACTATTTTTTATCCCTTTTGGTCCCGCTCACTCTCTATAAGTAAAAAATTGAAAAAAAGTCCATTTAGATTGGGGTTCGACGTTGCCAGAGCAATTTACACACCAAATTCCACGACTATAGCTGCAATACTTTAGTTGGTACCATTTTTATCCCTTTTGGTCCCGCTCACCCCTTATAGGTACACATTTCGAAAAATCCATTTATATTGCAAGTCTACGTTGTCAGAGGAATGCAAATACCGATTTTCACGATTCTAGCTGCTATTCTTAAATTGGTAGCATTTTTATCCCTTTTTGTCTCTTTCCTCCCTTAAAAGTACAAATTTCGAAAAATCCCTAGTTGTAGCTCGTCTGCATGGTCATTGCAAGGAAAACACCGAATTTCATGTTTCTAGGTAGTGCCATTTAGTCAGGACGAAGGTTCGATGTTTATCCCTTTTTGGCCCATTTTACCCTTAAAGTACGAATTTCGTAAAACCATTTCTTAGTCGACGTCAACATCATATTTGGGAACTACACTGAAAATTGTATGACCCTGGCTTCAGCCGTTTGGTCTGGGGGCTGGTCAATGATAAGTCAGTCAGTAACGCAACTCTTTTATATATATAGATAGATATACCCCATTACAATTGAATTCGGGGAAGAAAATGAAATCGGAAATGATTTTTTATTTTTTATATCCAGCAGATTTATAATGTATGATTTATGATAACTTAAAACCTGAGACGATGTGGTGCATATTCACCATTTGAAATATTATGTATTTTGCCAAATTTGAAGAACGTTGATTAAAATTTATAGTTTCTTGATCGAAAAAGTAAAATCGGAAGCGACATTTTTATTTATATTTTTATTTCTAAATATTGTTACCATAGATGTTGAAATATAAGGTGCTGTGGCAAATTTGAAGAAAATCTGCTGAAACGTATTGTTTCTAGAGCGGAAAAAGTCTGAGCCGATCTGACCCGCTTTTTCTAGATAGAATATGACGTGTTATGCCAAATTTGACGAAAATCGGTTAAAATATGTGATTTCTAGAGCAAAAAAGTTAAATCGAGAGCGATATTTAAGTGGTATCTATATCTAAATCTGAATCGATCTGACACACTTTTATCACAGATGTTTCTAGTTGAAATATAAAGTTTTGTGTCATATATGAAGAAATTGATTAAAATATGTGATCTCTGGAGCGCAAAAAGTTAATTGGAGAATGAAATTCGTATGGGAGCTACATCTAAATTTGAATCGATCAGGCTTAGTTTTAAGATAGTGTGCCAAATTTAAAGCAAGTCGAGAAAAATAAGTGCTTTCTAGAGCGTAAAAAGTCAAATCAAAAAGTTAAATTTTTGAACTAACGCATTTTCAAAAAGTAACAATGGCAGCGTGTTGCCAACATTTGAAAATTACAACAAATACATTTCAAAAATCTACATTCAAGTGGGTGTGGCAGTAGATTGATCAATTTAAAATTATGCTATGCAACTTTTGTAGGTACTTTGGTATATAAGTACATTTACGGGATTCAAAGGCCTATCTGTTTCTCAATTTATTTTCCTTCAAAAAGCAAACTACCATCCGACTGTATAGAGCCGTGGCTGTAAATTGAGAAACTTATTTTTTTTCTAAATAACTTTTTTAAGTAACATGTATGCAATTTAAAAGGTCTACCTGAAAATATATCAACTATGTCAGATGTTATGGAATTTAGACTTTATTTAGACTCACCCAAACTACTCCAAAATATATAAATTGTCAAATTTTCAGCTTACAAAACTCCAAAATGTTTACTATATCAAAAATTATTCAAGTTTTCCCTATGGAATTTCTTTCTGGACACTGTGCGTCGCACAGTGGTTTAGAACCAAAATCCATCGGCCAAAAATCAATAACTTTTGCTCTAGTAGACATTTTTGAGTTCTTTAAAACTTCAAGATTAGACAAGGGCCCAAGGATTATATATTTAAGATATTAACATTAAAAAAGGGAAATCTGATATATTTTCAGCTCAAAATTTCATCATTTATTTTGGTTCAAGACCAAAGGTTGTGCTGAAGTCTTCAGCAGAACCCAAAATTTTAGTGTGTCGACTTAGTTCGGTGGAATATTTTGTTTATCAGCGCTTCTCATTGGTCGTATGTGACCATTGGTACTAATATGAACACTGATTTAAGTCAAAGACATACATTCGTTGCGAAAGTTCTGACGAGATGGGGTAGCGCCTACCGAAACTGCGCAGTCAACTTTTAGCTGCAACAATAAAGGTCTCACTTTGCCTTTTTGCTAATTTTGGGTTCTGCTAAAGACATCAGCACAACCTTTGGTCTTAAAACAAAATAAATGACAACACATACAACATAACAGACCAACAATACATACAAACAGCAACGGAAATTTAAATTTTTATTTTCTGTTTTTATATTTTTTAACATATTTTTGCGTATTTGTTCATAATGCGAAGAAAAAATTTTAATTTGTTTTGTATTAATGATTTTCACGTTTTTCAGATTTTCAAAATTCGAAATTTCTTTTTTGACAAAAAATAAAATTTTTAATTAAAACTACGATTTCTAAAACATATCCCATATCCCGGTTTTTAATGTTAATATCTCAAAATAATCCTTGGGTCCTTGTCTAATTTTGTTTTCTTACGGAATTAAAAAATGTTAATTAGAACAAATGTTATTGAATTTTAGTAGATGGATTTTGATTCTGAACCACTGTGCGTCGTGCACTATCCCAACAGAAAAACTGCGTTAGTCGTTTAAAGTTATATTAAAAAAGGATTCGTTTTCTGTACTAGGCGTTCAACAAATATAGCCAAAGGCGATATTCATGTTCCAAATTTAAAGGCAACATGGTTTTCCTATTTACTGTCTTCCACAGAAGTTGCATGATTTATAGGTTTACTTTTTGGACACGAAATTCAAATGAATGTTAAATGTTGAATATAATGTTGTTGTATTATATACTCACTAAAGAGTTAGATGTGTCCACCGTTTGGTTTACTTAAATACATGTCTCGACAAACTGTTGTTAGAATGTTAGCTATTGAAAATAAAATAACATTTTTTTCAGATTTTTTGTTCGTATCAGCAAAAACAGTTTTAAAAAAAGAAAAATATTTCTCAATTTTTTGAAGGCTGTTCCTAAAACTCTGTTTCTATGTAAAAGTGAAATTCACATTTGGAGGCATCATACATACCATTAACTGAACATATGAGTTTTATATCTTCCACCTCCAGGATGGGGGTATACTAACGATGTCATTCCGTTTGTAACGCCATGAAATATCGACTTGCGATACTATAAACTATATATTAATAATATATTATAACACAGTACGAAATTTTACATGAAAATTAAAGCGCCATCTAGCGGAAAAAAATGTTTTTATTAATAAAAACGAATCCAAATTTAATTCCCTTTTCAAAACTGGCTCAAGCACTTAAATCGGTTCACCCATTCTGTTTTTATAGAACCTTTTATAATAGTACTACGTTACAAGTGAACCTCCACTTCGAATCTTTAAAATCGATTTTCTCAAAATTCTGACGTGCTACAGCAAATCGCCGAGACACGTATTTCTTTATTTTAAGCCTATTTTCATATTCTGTTAACATTTCTCATGTGTACCAACCACTGTCGTACTGTGTAATATAATATTATTCATCGTCATAAAATTCTGAGACGATCTAGCCATGTTCTATGATCTAGCTAGCATCTAAAGGAAAGGAGCTAGGACTGCCAAATTTTCCATAAATTCGTCTTATAGTCGTAGATCGGTTGGGATTGTAACTGAGCGAAATCGGTCTAAAGGGAAAAATTTGTCCCTCTCAAGGACTGAAAAAAACCCATAATAACCCCTAATAATTTACAGTATTTAAGCATGTATTTCAATACGTCTGCTTGTACTTACTTGATATTACGGACATACATTCCCCATAAAACAAAAACGTGCACCATACAGTGATTCTTATTTGTAAGGGGAAAATGGATAAAATGATAACAACGGAGTGTAGATTCCTCTAATTGAGTAGATACATAATATAAAAGTAGTTTTCCAAAATTCCTACCTTTAAGGGTAAAATGGGAATAGAGGAATAAAAGTACAGCTGCACCTAAAATAATGAAATTCTTTGTATACATTCCTCTGGTTGCGTAAAATAAAGGGTGTTTTCGAAATTCGTACTTTTTGGGGTTAAAATGGGGTAAACAATTGTACCAACCAAATGATCACAGCTAAAGTCATGAAATTCAGAGTATACATTCCCCTGACTGCGTAGACACGAAAAGTAAAAAGGTTTTTCCAAATTCGTACTTTCAAGGGATACAATGCAACAGAGGTATACAAATGGTACCAACTAAACGGCTACAGCTAGAGTGATGAAATTCGGTGGGTACATTCGCCCAATTGAATAAATAAAGAGATTCTAGAAAGTCGTAATCTTAGGGGCTAAAAATAGTACCAACGAAATTCCCGTCGCTTGAATCATGGAATTCGTTGTATACATTCCTCTGATTGCATAGACACGCAAAATATATTGCTTTTAACATAAAAATGGGTAGAATCATAAAGGTAGGTTATCTTGCAATGTGTACTTGAAAGATAATGAATTTTCAAAATGCATACTTTTGGAATAGGAATGAAAGACAACCCACCAAACAGCTGCATCGGAAATTCACCTATTATACCCTATTATTTAGGATATTTAAGATTTTTTGAATATTGGTGCCTCATATATACACTTTTTGAGTTGACTTGAAGTATAGGGTCCGCCATCTAACGTTTTTTTTCAACTATTCAACTGTTGGACTATTATTTGTGGGCTGCCCTCAGCAGTCATTTGAATGAAATTATTTTCCATTATTAACGGGAAGAATTATGCTTTCAAATAAAAAAGAAATTTGAGAAAATATTCAATAGTTTTTTATAGCATTTTCAAAAAAAAGTTATTTGGCGGACCCTATATTATTTCGATATATATTATAAATGTATTGATAGCCTTGCCGTATAAGCGTGGTTTGAAATAATAAAAATTTTATATTTAATTTGAACTGGGATATTGTCCTGGATCAAGAACATTTTGCATCTACATTTAATAGAATGCAAATTTATTTACAAATGGCATGGTGGCATTCATAACTTGGCTGCAGACTACCACTATCATGATTTCCACCCTGTCAAAGGTTTCGTTCAGGGGGCTTCGCAGCGACTTTTCAACAACATACCCATCCTCTTTAAGTAAATGATTTTCACAAACGAACGAGAAGCACAACTAACTTGCCGAATATACATATACAAACGAAACAAGTAAGAAGGCGTTAAATTCGGCAGGGCCGAATCTTATATACCCTCCACTACGGAGTGCATTGCACAGTATTACCAGCAGATTAAAGGATGTCGACTTTACATAGAAGCACAGTACCATCTTACGAAAATTGTAATATTTTTATGCACATTACTATATTTGTTTACTATTTCAAACTATAATGTATACTTATGCGCACTGTTTAAAATCGACTACTATATATACATTAAATGTTGAAATTGTGATAGTGAACATGCCTAAATATTAGGCGATTGTCAGTCGCCATTAGAAAGAAGCACTTTGGTATCATATTTTATCCCTTTTTGTCCCATTTCGCCCGCTAAAACTTTTATTTTTTTTGTGGTGCTTCCAAGCTACAAGAGGAATGTCCGCAACAAATTTTAACTGTATGAAAATAAGAAATTTAATTAATAAGCCAAGGCTACCAATATGTGTATACTATATATATAATGGATATAAGGAAGCAATCATAAATACTCTAAATATTGGGGGATAGAGAGTGTATTTCAGCTACAGTCGTTTGGTTGGTTGTATTTCCATCCTATTTTAATTTCAGAAGTATAAATTTTGAAAATACCTTATCTCTCACGTACGCAGTATAAGACAACTTCATGATTCTACCATTTTTTGTCATAAAAGCATCAAAATAAAGTACGAATTTGGAAAAAAAATATTTTACGTGGCTATGCAGTCAGAGGAATGTATACACCGAATTCCATGATTCTATCAGCGGCCATTTTGTTGATACCATTTTTATCCCCTTTTTTCCAATTTTGCCCCCTCAAGAGGACGACTATCTAAAATCTCTTTATTTTAAGTATCAACACAATTAGAGGTACACACTGAATTTCATCATTCTATCTGTATTCGTTTAGTTGGTACTATTTTTATCCCCTGTAGCCATTGTATCCATTGAAAGTACGAATTTGGAAAAAAAAAATATTTTTCGTGTCTACGCAGTCAGAGGAATGTATACTCCGAATTTCATGATTCTAGCTGCTGTCATTTGGTAGGTACTATTTTTATCCTCTTTTTCCATTTGAACCCCAAAAAGTACGAATTTTGGAAAGTTCTTTTATTTTACGTGTCTATGCAATCAGAGGAATGTATATATCGAATTTCATTATTCTAGGCGCAGCCGGTAGGTTGGTACTATTTTTATCCCTCTATCCCATTTAACCCCTTAAAAGTGCGAATTTAGAAAAAAATACTTTTAATTTATGTATCTCCTCTATTATAGGAATGTACACGCCAAATTTGTGTTTCTATCTGTTGTCATTTGATAGGTACCATTTTTATCACTTTTTGTCCCATTTCGCCCCTACATTTCGCCCATTTCGCCCCCCTGCCCTTTTATGCTATAAATGGAATGCGCAAGTAAATACAAGCTAATATGTTCAAAAAACATAATGAAATACTCTAAATATTAGGGGTATTTTCAGTCCTTGTGAGGGAAAAAATGTTTCCTCTGGGCCAATTTCGTCCTTTTTCAATCCCAACCGATCTACAACCATAAGAGACATTTAGGAAACATTTGAACCTCCTAGCTTATTTCGTTCGGCCGCTATCGTGCTTTCAACAGACAGACGGACATGGTTATATCGTCTTAAAATTGTACCACGACCCAGAATATATATACTTTATGGGGTCTCCGATGAATATTTCAAGGTGTTACAAACGGAATGACAAAGTGAATATACTTTAATAATATATATAAAAAAATAAAAAATATACATATTTCTTTATAAAATTATTTCCTTTTTCAATATTTCTATTTGTTTCGGTTTGGCTTCACTTCTACGAAAATCAATTATGTCTAAGATTTTAATTAGTCTTAACTGTGGCCAATTATGTGTGGCAACACGGAAAACACTGTGGCGGACCCAAATTAATGCTTCCCGTACATGCTACCTCAACGATCTCAAGTCGCCCTCATTAGCTTAAAGCATACTACTGCACGCACTCGCATAAAAAATTGCATTTTAAATTAACACGTCACCTGAGATGACGTTGCGCTAAAAAAACAGTTCAAACAACAAGCCGCAACAATTCATCTGCAGCTACGTAATTATGCAGAAGGAAAACTTTTAAAAATTAAAATCATGCATACAAAATGAACCAAATAGTTTATGCGAGAATACAATCAAGAGATGCAATCATCACCGCAGTTCCCATGGCAAGCATGAACAACGCAACCGCACCTAGGGAAAAACTGAATATTGGAATTATGAAAAAGTTATTTTTGTCCACTATGTTTAAAAACAAAATCCTTTGGCGAAAAGAACATTCAAAAAGCTGAGCATATTTTTAAGGAAGAATTAAATGAGTTCCGCATATTAAGAATAATTAATATTTGAACTACAGCTAAAAGATATAAAATTTTGGTAAAGGCATTATCTGTAGAATCGCTCTGGTAACATGAAGGAAAAATAAAATATTTTGGGAGTATTCGTAAAAGATACCAAGTTACATTTTAGGTGCGGACAACCGCAACTTCTTTGTGATCCGGTTTAATTTACATTACAAATTAAAAAATATATCAAAATTTTGACGAATACAATAACTCTTCAAATGTTATTCCTATTGTTATATACCTGAAATAAATTCTGTAGCATCAGTCCATGGTGTATGATATAACAAAACGTATCACCCTGAACGACCACATGACTGTGATATGAAATCTGAATTCAAGCAACCACTGAATGGGAAAATTGATTGACATAAACCAATTTTGCGATTCTGTTCTTTAAACTTTATTCAGCTGACTTGCATAGTCAATTTTCTAGCAAGAACTTTGAATATTTGCCAAGGAAAGAAACTGACATAGTTTTTATCATGCAAACAACAATGTCACAACCACAAAAGTGAAACTATAAAACTTGCAGCAACTGTTGGTCCCATAGAACTATGTCAACACTATTTGTTGGGTCATTTGTTATGTGGGAGCACTTGACATAAATAATCCCAAAGATGGCATCTAAAAGATGTTGTCATCAGCTCTCATGTACATGAGGAAAATGTGTTGGACATTCAAACCTTGAGAGCAATTTATTTTGGCAATAGCTAACATTAAATTGTTTTTTTAGCAGTTATATCAACTAAAGGGTGATTTTTTAAGAGCTTGATAACTTTTTTTTTAAAAAAAACGCATAAAATTTGCAAAATCTCATCGGTTCTTTATTTGAAACGTTAGATTGGTCCATGACATTTACTTTTTGAAGATAATTTCATTTAAATGTTGACCGCGGCTGCGTCTTAGGTGGTCCATCCGCTTAGTCCAATTTTGGCATTTCCACGTTTTTGAGTAACAGAGACCCAATTGGTGCGAACGGCGACGAATCGAAAATTGGTGGTCATCATTAACACTGGCCGATACAGCTGCGATATTTTCTTCAGTTCGCACTCTACGTAAGCGTGTTGGTGGTTTAATGTCCAACAATGTAAATTTGGTGCGAAATTTAGTCACAATAGCCCGAATAGCCGCTTCAGTGGGTCGATTAAACTGACCATAAAATGGAAGAGCGCAATGAACTTTCTTAACAGAGCACGCATTTTGATAATAAAATTCAATTATTTGCAAGCGTTCTTCGTTTGTAAGACGATTCATGATGAAATGTCAAAGCATACTGAGCATCTTTCTCTTTGACACCATGTCTGAAATCCCACGTGATCTGTCAAATACTAATGCATGAAAATCCTAACCTCAAAAAAATCACTCTTTATAACCAACCAGTTAGCAAGTCAACAGCGACCTACAGTTTGCTGTAAAATGTGAATCTTTTGGCATCTAAACAAAGCTATATATATTTAAGAGAAATCAAAGAACGAATTCCGAAATTACATTATCTTTCGTGGTTATATGGAATGAATATACTTAGTTTAACGATCGTAGCCACAGCAATTTGCTTGGTACCAGTTTTATTTTTTTTACCCCATTTTATCCCTAAAAGTGTCTTTTGTTTTGCGCGTCTATAAAGTCAGAGCAATTTATAAATAGAACCAAAATGCACACTATTATAGGATGAAATGGGACACAAAGGTATAAAAATGGTGCCAATCCAACCAACACAGCTAAAAACGTGGAACTCGGTTTGTACATATATAAATGAATATTTCATACTTTTAAGTTATAAAATGGGAATAGAGTTATTAAACTGGTAACAACGACTGAGGTTTAAATCATAAACTTTGTTTTATATATTACTCTGACTTTGTTGACGCGCGGCATGAAGGTATTTTTCAAAATTTTAAAATTTAGAGATAGAGGGGCGAAAGGGGATAAAAATGGTACCAACAGCATTTACACTCATGAAATTCGATGCATACGTTCCTCTGAATTCGTAGTCGCGTAAAGCATAAGTATACCCTCCACCTCCAGGATGGTGGTATACTAACTTTGTCATTCCGTTTGTAACACCTTAAAATATCGACGTGAGACACTATAAAGTATATATATTCTTGATCGTCATAAAATTCTAAGACGATCTAGCCATGTCCGTCCGTCCGTCTGTTGAAAGCACACTAGCCTATACGAACGGAGCTAGGACGTCCAAATTGTACCTAAATGTGTCTTATAGTCGTAAATCGGTTGGGATTGAAACTGGGCGAAATTGGCCCAAAGGAAAACCATTTTCTCTCACAAGGACTAAAAATACCCATAATATTCCCTAATATTTTAGAGTATTTAAGCACTTTTTCAATATGTCTGCTTGTATTTACTTGATATTGGGTGTGTGCATTCCCCCTATAATAAAAACGTGCACCACAAAGTGATTTTTATTCGTAGGGGGTGAAATTGGGACAAAAAGGGATAAAAATGGTACCTTTCAAACAGCAACAACTTGAAACACGAAATTTGACGTATACATTTCTTTAATTGAGTAGATACATAATATAAAAGTATTTTTCCAAATTCGTACTTTTGAGGGATAAAATGGGAATAGAGGGATAAAAATGGTACAAACCAAATGATTGCACCTAGAATAATGAAATTCGGTGTATAGCCTCCTCTGATTGCGTAGACACATAAAATAAAAGGATTTTGCGAAATTCGTACTTTTTGGGGTTAAAATGAAAAAAAGGGATAAAAATAGTGCCAACCAAATGACCGCAGCTAGAGTCATGAAATTCGGAATATACATTCCTTTGACTGCGTAGACACGAAAAATAAAAGGGTTCTTCCAAATTCGTACTTTCAAGGGATACAATGGGTACAGAGGGATACAAATAGTACCAACTAAACGATTTACTATAATGATGAAATTCTGTGTGTAGATCCCTCTTATTGCGTAAACACGTAAATTAAAGAGAACTATGAAAAAGGGGTTTAATGGTACCAACCTAATGACCGCAGCTAAATCATAAAATTCGGTGTATATATTCCTCTGACCGCATAGACACGCAAAATAAAAACATTTTTCCAATTTCGTACTTTTTACTTTTACGACAAAAATAGCTTGAATCATGAAATTGGATTATTTTGCACTATGTACGTGAGATAATGAATTTTCAAAATTTGTACTTTTGCAATTAAAATAGAATGGAAATACAGCCAACTTTATTTTACTAAGCTTTTTTGAAAAAAAAAATATATAAGAATATTTATTTTGAATACACTTCAAGTATATTTTTTTTTCATATTAAAGATGAAGCATTTCTCAAGATAAGTTTCGTTGACTCGAAATTAATAACAATTATAACATTTTTTGCGCAATTCATACAAACAGCGACTGTTTCAAACCTTTGGTGTTATATATTCATAATCAGCTTCAAATATCCTTTGAAAATCAACAGAGCTTTGGTAGACTTTAAAGATTTTCTCGTACCGCGTCATATGTAACACAATATTCTCTAGCGTACAATAAACCAAAAAAAGACAAAAGACTTGCTCATTAATCTTATATTTTTTTTTTCCTCGGTTTGGTAGATGTTTCGGCGAAAGGCCAGTTTATGAAATAAAAATTAAACTTGAAGTATAGGGTGATTTTTTAAAAGCTATAGGAAAGTTTTTCAAAAAAAAACACAAAAATTCAGAAAAATTCATGAAATCTTTATTTGAATCGATAGTACGGTCCATATAATTTAATGTTTGAAGATTATTTCATCCAAATGTTGATCTTGACTGCGCCTCAAATGGTCCATCCGCTTAGTCCAATTTTGGCATTTCCACGTTTTTGAGTAACAGAGGCCCAATTGCTGCGAACGGCGACGAATCGATAGTTGATGGTCATCATTAACACTGGTCGATACAGCTGCGATATTTTCTTCAGTTCGGACTCTACGTACGCGTGTTGGTGGTTTAATTTCCAACAATGTAAATTTGGTGCGAAATTTAGTCACAATAGCCCGAATAGCCGATTCAGTGGGTCGATTAAACTGACCATAAAATGGAGGAAGCGCGCTATGAACTTTCTTAACAGAGCACGCATTTTGATAATAAAATTCAAAAATTTACAAGCGTTGCTCGTTTGTAAGACGATTCATGGTTAAATTATAGACCACACTGAAGATGTTTGACAATGAAACAAAACACGAAACGTGCGACAGCTGTTTAAACCAGTGTCACCAAAAAGATAATAGCTAAAAAATCACCCGCTATTCACTCAAACGTTCAACTCATTATGACCTCATTCAAGTTAAAGAAGTAAATCAGTCTGGAAAAATTGTTAATTATAATTTTACCCCAAATTCTTTCTCCAGGGGTTGTGATAGATGTAACAGCGCGACAGTTATGATGTTTATCACAGGACCATACAAGCGTTTATGTTGTGATAACCTGATCATTAAGAAAAAGTATCAGTTTACCACAAATTGCAATGCCAAGGAAAACAATAGACCGTAACGAGTTACATTCAGTTCAGTTCAGTTCATGGAGGGAGTGACGCTGTCATCCTTTGGCTACAACAATATTTCCACATTTTCTAAAAACGAAGATTGAGTTATACCTGTTTTTCTCGATGCCAATGTAAAGCGGTTAAATAAATAAGACGTATAGTTTATCCGATTCGAATCTGACATAACCATGGTTTGAAAGGTTTGCTAAAAGCAGTACAAAAGTGCTTCATTTAGACTGCAAACTCGATCAATTTAGATAAAACAAGTAGAAAAGGCGTTAAGTTCGGTCGTGCCGAATATTATATACCCTTCACCCCCTTTAGTGGTAGTCTACCAAAATGTGTTTACAGTGTCATAGTCTTCGGATATATTACATCAAGTGTATCCTTAAAGTAAATATAAGGCAAAAAAAATATATGCTTGAATATCCTAAATATTGGGAATTAATTTCCAACCTGCGACACAGACAGAGGAGTATGAATTACGCAATTTTAGCTTCAAAGTACAAATTTCGAAAATTCATTATTTTTGCGTTCACAATGGAATGTACACTAGGACGGGACAATTTGCATGAGTGGAAAATAGTGAACAAAGCGTCAGACAAAAACGAAATCTACGGAAAATTCTAAGAAAACTTCCCCAAGAAACCATGGGTCTAAGATAAATTCGACTTCAAATTCTAAGTCGATCTAGCAATTTCCGTCTGTCTGTGGAAAGCATACTACATGGTGAAATTTTGCAGAAACATATGTTATTATCCAGCAACGGTTGGTATTTCAATTGTCAATATTATCCTGAATTAGAAGAGCTAGAAAGATAAAACTTTGCATGAAACAGAAGAAAATTGTTTTTTTTTTTTTGGAAAAGTGGGCAGTACCACGACCATTTATAGAAAAATTTTATACCGATTAAAGTACTTGGCAGATTTCAATAAAATTCAACACAATGTATTTGCCCCTAGGAACATCCCACCGGAATTCGAAATAAATCGGTTCTGATTTCAGAAGCTCCCATATATATGATAATTAAGATTTTTTAATTTTAACTAGTCAGTTTTTCTTAAGATTTTAGTAATATTTTTTTTTAAATCTAACTTACACATTTTTGGTCCGATTTGTGTTAGAATGGTCTAGCTGGACAGGAACTTATCGCTAATTCTGACAAGTTTGGCAAGATAAAACCAAATGGAATTAAGTAAGGATATTCAATGATAAATAATTTGACATTTTGAACATCATTGTTCCACCAGGACATGGAAAATGTACTATGTTGTTTTAAAGCAGTCGTCAAGAGCTTTTCGATGATACCTGTGGTTTTATAATCCGGTGATGCATGCGGATTGCCAACTTTGACGCATCATAAAAGAAGTAAGGAAAGGCAAAAGTCGGGCGGGCCGACTATATGATGCCCTCCACTTCCTAACCAAATACAATACAATTCGGTAAAAAAGTGAAAACGGGAAGGATTTTAATATGTGTCATAATCATAGACTGATGTGACCTGACCCAATTTGTCAAACCGAGATGAATATTTCTATATAAAAACATGGAATGGAGTGGCCCACTTTCACAATAGGTGCTACCAGTTCAATTTGAAGAAATTCGGTGAAAATACGTGATTTCTAGAGCGGAAAAAGTCAAGCTGGGAGCGAAATTTGTATGGAGGCTATATTAAATCTAAACCGATCTGACCCATATTCAACACAGGTGTTTCTAGTTCAAACTATTCTGTTAAACTATTTGGTATCTAGAGCGAAAAGAGTAAAATCGGGAGTGAAATTCGAATGGGGGCTATATCTAAATCTGAACCGATTTTCTTCAAATTAAATAATGTTCGTCCTTATACCGGAAAACTTCGTTGTGCATAGTTTCATTTAGTTCATGATATAATTGCGACCTGCACTGTGATTACAAGAAAAGATGGACAGATAGACGGACAGACAGACATTACTATATCGATTCAAAAAGTGATCGGTATAATTAACAATGGATCTATCTCGCTTCCTTTTGGGTGTTACAAACAAATGCACATTGAATAATGCCAATCACCCAAATATCAACTAAAAATAGGTAGGTTTTTTCCAAAAAAAGTCATTAAATATTCTAAATTAAATTAAGGGTTGTTGTTGTTAAGGAAGACTATTTCGCTATGGGTCGATTTAGCCCATTTGATCTACAACTATTAGATGTAGTCTTGATAAATTGGACTTCCTAACCCCTTTCGTGCAGAAACGATCTTTCAACAGACGAATAGATGGACATGGCTAGATCGTCTTAGAATTATATGACGATCAAGAATGGAGTATCAGTTCGAAATTTCAAAGTGTTTTAAACGGCATGACAAACCCAGTATACTCTCATTCATAAAAAGTTATAAATGTAGGGCGGGTCATTTAAAGCTTTAAATTACAATCGACTATAAAGAAGTACTTCTTATTTTTTGCAATTTCTGGTTTTATTTTATAGGTTGAACTTTCTTTAATAATGGGACACAAGATCATTTATATGACTACCACGACTCTATCGGCAGTACCTCATCCGATCAACCCAATTTATCAGTACAGCCAAAAATCAATAGTCACGTGTGGATTCTCTCAACCCCGTATGCGAGATGAAAATGAGCTTAATAAAGTCTACTCGAAAATTTTCCACGTACATTTCTTACACTTTGCGTTATAGACTAACTACTTTGGAAGTAAGTTTTTTATATTTCCCAATTTTGTTCGAGCGTATAGCGTCCCACTTTGCAAGTGTCAAACATTAACTTGACAATAAAAACAAGTAAAAACGGCGTTAAGTTCGGCCGGGCCGAACTTTATATACCCTCCACCAAGGATTGCATTCCACAGAGGTTGTCTGTTTTTGTAGAAGTGCAGTAATATTACAGGAAAATATAATTTTTTTAATATAGCCACACCAAAACAAATACAAATATTGAAAAATAATTTTATAAATAAATATAATATTTTAATTATTTCAAATCAAAAATTAAATATTCTTATATTTATATTTTCAAAAAGCTTAAATACCATAAATATTGGTAGATAGTGGGTGCTACAGTTGGTTGTATTTCCGTTCTATTTTAATTCCAATAGTATAAATTTATTATTATCAGACGTACATAGTGCCAAATAGCCTAACTTCACGATCCAACCAATTTTTGCCGTAAAAGAAAAATTACGAATTTGGAAAAAGAAACTTGTTATTTTGCGTGTCTATGCAGTCACAGGAATGTATACACCGAATTCCATGATTCCAGCTGAGCCCATTTTGTTGGTACCATTTTTACCCCCTTGACGATTCTACGCAATTAGAATTGCATCATTCTAGATGTAGTCGTTTAGTTGGACTATTTTTATCCCTCTGTACCCATTATATCCCTTGTAAGTACGAATTTGGAAAAATCTTTTTATTTTCCGTGTCTACGCAGTCAGTGGAACGTATACTCCGAATTGTATGACTTTAGCTGCGGTCATTGGTTGGTACTATTTGTATCCCCTTTTTGCATTTTAACCCCAAAAAATACAAATTTCGAAAAATTCGTCTATTTTAAGTGTCTACGCAATCAGAGGAATGTATACACCATATTTCATTATTGCAGGTGTAGCCGTTTGGTTGGTACCATTTTTATCCCTCCGTACCCATTGTATCCCTTGAAAGTACGAATTTGGAAAAAACCTTTTATTTTTCATGTCTACATAGTCAAGGAAATGTATACTTCGAATTTCATGACTCTAGCTGTGGACATTTGGTTGGTACAATTTTTATCCCCTTTTTATATTTTAACCCCAAAAAGTGCGAATTTCAAAAATCAGTTTATTGTCCGTGTCTACACAGTCAGAGGAATGTATACTCCGAATTTCATGACTCTTCATGACTCTTCATGACTCTAGCTTTAACCCCAAAATGTACTAATTTTGAAAAACCTGTATATTTTACTTGTCTATGCAATCAGAGGAATGTATAAACAGAATTTCATTATTCTATGTACAGCCGTTTGGTTGATACCATTTTTATTCCCTTTTTCATTTTAACCCCAAAAAGTACGAATTTTGAAAAATACGTGTATTTTTCGTGTCTACCATTTTTATGCCTCTATTCCCATTTTACCCTTAAAAGTACGAATTTGAAAAAATACTTTTATATTATGTATCTACTCAATTAAAGCTGTTGTCGTTTGATGGTACATTTTGTATCCCTTTTTTTGCCCCATTTCACCCCCTACAAATAAGAATCACTTTATGGTGCACCTCTTTGCTATAAGGAGAATGCGCATACCAAATAAAAAGCAAGTACAAACAAACAAAAAACATGCTTAAATACGCTAAAATATTAGGGATTATTATGGGTATTTTTAGTTCTTTTGAGGGAAACATTTTTCCCTTTGGGCCGATTTCGCCCCGTTTCAATCCTAACCGATCTACAACTATAAGACGCATTTATGGAAAATTTGAACGTTCTGGCTCCATTCGTTTAGATGCTAGCGTGCTTTCAACAGACGGACGGACTGACGGGCATGGCTAGGTCTATTATATAGGGTCTCAAGTCGATATTTCAAGGTGCTACAAACGGAATGACAAAGTATGTTATTCTACCTTTCAAAGTCAAAGGAAACGATAGTTAAAATTTAAAATTTTGAATTGCCCACCCTATATAAATATAATCTACTGGTACACGATGTAAGACGAATGCTTGGATGGTTATATGGTCGTTGAAATAAAAAATACTTACGTTAAATTCATGTTATTCCTGTCTATCAATTTGTGGATTATTGAGGTGGTTAATTGTTCGGTTAATCGGTCAGTCAAGTAAATCTTGCGGCCAATTCAATCAATTTGAAATGTGAAGTTTTCAAATTTAAAATTAAATATTAAATTAAATATTAATTAAATATTACGTAGCTGAAGCTGTACGTCATAAGTATCTACATTTTAATTGATGAATTTCCGCCATTTAATTCATGAATAACTCATCACTTTAAAAATGAATTATTGCCAGCGCATGTTCGTTATGGAGTAAAGAAAAATTCATAATACATCAATGATGTAATCGGCATTTTCAATAACAAATTTTTGGCGAAACAGAACAAACAATATTTCCACGAAACGCGAACAAATTGCGAAAATTCAATTATTCTGTAAAAAAATATACAAATAAAAGATAATGTTCCATGAACAGATAGAAAAAAATCCATCAAAAAATATTTGACACGTGTTGTATGTAGCTGCATCTGATGTCAATGACCGTTGTCATTTTCAGTTTGTTGTACAATCTGATGTTGATGATAACGTTGATAACGTTGGTTGTTATTTGTTTATTGTTTTGTTGCTAATGACGACTGAGTTTTTGTTGCTGGAAAATATTTTTGTCTAAATTGCCTTTATTATGTAAACAGATGAAATATATGCCAACAACAACATTTAGATTGCCTTCAGCAGCGTCTCCAGACTGGTGGTGCGGTACTATCACCGACACCAGCATCCTTATCAGTGTATTCTCTGTTGATATTAGTTACGACATGGCACCGCAGTGATGAATGAAGTTAAAAGTGTGTCATGGATGATGTTGTCGATGTCATCAACGCAGACGGTGTTATTGTTGAAAAGCAATCACCTTTATTCAGAGTAGGGTCCTCTCCCATATAATAACAGCATTTTATAAATCTCTTCGCGATACAATTTTCCTGCAAACCCGACCATCACGGCATTTAGGGACACGCATTCTACGCAAAGGATACAGGAGTCACGACAAGCAGTACTAAATCCAGTAGTTGTATTTAGTATGGTTTATATTGACGTATAAAATGCCTGAATATCGTGAAATTTACGATAACATGTAATTAAAGGGGAAACATGAGTAGGGTTAAGCTTAAGGTGCTACTTGGCATTTATGTTTATAGAGGTCGCTATTAAATGTTTCACCATATGAACTATTAATATGAAAATGCTTACTTTTGTATGGAAGGTCCATCTTCACAGAATAATTTTACCTATGTGATTTACGACTTGGGTGAGATGATTCTAAAGGGTGATTTCTTAAAAGCTATAGGAAAGTTTTTCAAAAAAAAAAACACATAAAATTCAGAAAAAATGCATAAAATCGTTAGTTGAATCGATAGTACGGTCCATATAATTTAATGTTTGAAGATTATTTCATGCAAATGTTGACCTTGACTGCGCCTCAAATGGTCCATCCGCTTAGTCCAATTTTGGCATTTCCACGTTTTTGAGTAACAGAGGCCCAATTGCTGCGAACGGCGACGAATCGATAATGGATGGTCATCATTAACACTGGTCGATACAGCTGCGATATTTTCTTCAGTTCGCACTCTACGTAAGCATGTTGGTGGTTTAATGTCCAACAATGTAAATTTGGTGCGAAATTTAGTCACAATAGCCCGAATAGCCGCTTCAGTGGGTCGTTTAAACTGACCATAAAATGGAAGAAGCGCGCGATGAACTTTCTTAACAGAGCACGCATTTTGATAATAAAATTCAAAAATTTACAAGCGTTGCTCGTTTGTAAGACGATTCATGGTTAAATTATAGACCAAACTGAAGATGTTTGACAGTGAAACAACGCACGAAACCTGCGTCAGCTGTTTAAACCAGTGTTGCCAAAAAGATAATAGCTAAAAAATCACCCTTTATGACGTTGATTACGGATTTTTTAATTGATTCAAGATTCTTAACTAAATGGAAAACAAGTTTATTAGTACTTTAAACTGAAATCCAATAAGGTTGAAAATAAGCCTCAGTAAGGGAAAATTGAGAATTGCATTAATTCCTCTCCGTAACTACACAATAGATTTCAGTAACACAAATTGAGAAATGTATAGTGAATTGTTTATTTACGAAAATGTTTCCATGCATTCTTCAGAGAATTTGTAAATGTTAACTTTGCCTTTGTAAATCTATTTAAAGTGAATCGAACACAGAACAAAAGAAGAATGTTTGTGCATTCGTACGCATATATGAGAATTTTGTATTTCTGTTCCACATACACTCCGAAAAAACATGAACACAAACAATGAACGAAATGGCAATATTAATTAATATACACCCCATTCTCAGGAGGAAGATATAACAAGTCAGTCGGCTAAACCCACCAAATAACTTTTTTTTTAAATGCTATAAAAAACCTACTGAATATTTTCTCAAATTTCATTTTTTTTGAAAGTACAATCCTTCCGGTTAATAATGGCAAATAATTTCATTCAAATGGCTGCTGAGGGCACCCCACAAATAATAGGCCAACGGTTGAATAGTTGAAAAAAAAAACGTTAGATGGCGGACCCGATATATACCCTCACTCTCAGAGGACTTAAATTGTACTTAGAGCCTGATGATTTGGGTGGAAGGTACTAGAAGGTTCGTTGAAACCAGTAAGTGAAGGCTAAAGTCGGGCGGGCCGACTATATGATACATTCCAATTTCTCTCCGAATCGGTAAAAATGGGAAGGATTTTTGTATGTTTCCTAATTATAGGCTAATGTGACCTGACCCAAGTCAAATCGAGAAGAATATTTGTATCGGCGCTATATCCAAACATGGAATGAAGTGACCCACTTACACAATAGCTTCTTCCAGTTCAAATATTACGTGTTATGCTCCACATGAAAAAATTCGGTGAAAATACGTGGTTTCTGGGGCGCAAAAATTAAGGTGGGAGCGAAATTTGTAGGGGAGCAATATATAAATCTGAACCGATCTAAACTATTTTCACCAGAATTGTTCCTAGTTTACATATAAGATGGTTTGCCAAATTTGAAGACAATCTGATAAAGTATGTGATTTCTAGAGCGGACAAGTAAAATTGGGAGCGAAATGTTTATGGGAGCTATATATAAATCCGGACCGATCTGATCCATTTTCACCATGGGTGTTTCTAGTTGAAATATAAGATATGTTGCAAGTTTGGATAAATATCATTTCAAATATGTGGTTTATATACTTATAGTCACATCGGGAGTGAAATTTCGGTGTGTGGTAGATATAAATCTGAACCGGTCTGACCTATTTTCATCATTGGTGTTTCCAGTGGAAATAAAAGATGTCTTGCCAATTTTGAAGAAAATCTGTTAAAATATGTAATATCTAACGTGAAAGGGTCAAATCGGGAGTGAAATTCGTATGGAGACTATATCTAGATCTGAACCGATTTTATTCAAATTAAATAGCTTTCGTTATTATCCCGAAAAACTTTGTTGTGCAAAGTTTCATTTGGTTCTGGCTACAATTGCGACCTGTACTTTGATTACAAGAATAGATGGACGGACATTTCTAAATCGATTCAGAGTATTTCTAAGTCGATCGGTATGATTAACAACGGATGTATCTCACTTCCTTTTGGGTGTTACAAACAAATTCACTTATTTCTCTTCATATCAGGTCATAGTGGATTCCAGGTATAGAAGTTATAAAGGATATAATTTTACCTAGTATCATAGGCGTAGGAAGGTGGTGGCAATCTAATAGCCCCCCACCAAGATATTTCAGCTATTTTTTTAAATTTTTAAATGTAAATATTAAAGTTGGTTTTCTTTAAGACTGGATAAATAAGCTATGATAGCAAAAACCTAAATAAAAAGTTAAAATTTCACTCAAAATATAACAAGTAAGGAAAGGCTAAAGCCAGGAGGGGCCGACTATATAATACACTCCACTGTCCATAAGAATACAATTTAATTCGGTGAAAAAGTGGAAACGGGAAGGATTTTTGTGTTCTGTAAATGGATGTGTTTGACAAAAAATGTGAAATCGGAAAGGACATTTGTATGGGGGTATATTGAAACCTGGAACGATGTGACCCGCTTTCACCATGTATGTTTATTGGTGAAATATAATATGCAAAGTTTGGCCAAAATCGGTTAAACATTCGGGAGCGACATTTGTATTGGAGTTATATCTAAATCTGAACCTATCTAAACCACTTGCAGCATAGGTGTTTCTAGTTCGATTATAAAATGTTGTGCCAATTTTAAAGAAAATCAGGTATGTGGTTTCTAGAGCGGAAAATGTCAAATCGGGAGTGACATTTGTGTGGGTGCTATATTTAAATCTGAACCGATCTTACCCACTTTCTGCATAGGTATTTATAGTTGGATTATAAGATGTTTTGCAAAATTTAAAGAATATCGGGTTCAATATGTGGTTTGTAGAGCGAAACATGTCAAATCGGGAGCGACATTTGTATTGGGGCTATATCTAAATCTGAACCGATCTTACCCACTTTCTGAATAGGTGTTTATAGTTGGATTATAAGATGTTTTGCCAAATTTAAAGAATATCGGGTCACATATTTGGTTTGTAGAGCGAAAAATGTCAAATCGGGAGCGACATTTGTATGGGGGCTATATCTAAATCTGAAAACAGATGAACAGGCAGACATTGACAATTTGATTCAGCTGATAATTCTAAAAGCCGATCGGTATACTTAAAGGTGGGTCTGGCTCGAATATTTCTTGGTGTTACAAACATTTGACGGAAAACTAGCTTATAATACCTTAATCCACGAAGTGGTGTAGGGTATAAAAATGAGACAAAAGTCTGACAGTTTGCACTAAATCTATCCTATCTTTCAATAGTGCAATTTCGTGCAGGCAAAGTTGTCCTGCAAAAATGGAAAACCTTTCAACCTTTCTAAGTATGTATTGTATTCTTCAAAGGCTTTCAAAGGAAAAAAGATATGTTGGTCCAAAATCATAATTTTTTCAAAAGGGTATTTTGTTTGTAAACTAGTCGCACAGCTATGGTTCACCATTATTAGATCTCTTGTGGGTCACCGCCCAAGGTTAAAGTTATGCAAATAATTCTCAGACAAATATGGCATTTGACAAGAAACAACTAAATAATTGAATACTCCAAAAAGAACGACTCATGTATCAGTAATACTCTATGCGACCTTTAAAAGAATGGGGTGGTGCTACAGAGACTTAAAAATACCATGTGTACTGTGTATTTCCGTATGTATACATACATGACAAGTAGACGTATGTTTACATATAGATAAAAAAACACAAATAAATTGTTCAAGAGCACGTGTGTATTTCCTCTGGGTACGAAATCCCTGACTGCGTATACGCATTATTACATTTTGCAGTGAACAAAAACAAGCATACGTCATGTGGTACAACACCACACAGCACATATTGCAGGTGAATACAATTCAAATCGACATCAACAGAGTATGTTTTTGCACAAACAAACCCCTTCCAGATGAATAACAGGACTATTCTCCATGTTACTGCGGATTTTATAGGGTTTTGTATGCCAAGTCGATTTTATTGCTCTTTGCTCTTTTGCTGTGCAGGTGAATTTAAGTATTTTTTAACATTGTCATATGTAGTCAATAGCCTGTGGGAAAGCCGAGATTTTGGTAACACGCAGACGAACTGCTTAGTTTGAAAGCGGCATAAGTCGAATTGTTTACACATACTCTCACCCATAATACAATACTTCTGAGCATCCTTAGGGCGCTGTAAATCATTCTCAAGTTCCAGTATAAAAATTATAAAGGCGTTATTGATAAATGTGGTGGAGACATTTATATGGGAAGGACAGATGGCAGATTACTCAAATTTCAAATTCAAAATAATTTGTGTGGGATTTCCAGTAGGAGTGTTCATTAACCGCATATCTGTTATAAAGCTTCAATTCTACCTAAGAATTTTTTGTATTTTTTCTCAATTTTTCGTCGACAGTTCCTAAATCACTGACTCTACTTAATACCAATATTAAGAATATTTGTAGCACTTACCCTGCATTCTCCAAATCGTACAATTGTGGAAGATCGGACTTATACTACAAAAATGGTGGTACAAATATTAAAGGTACCTTTGAGGAGAATATCCACCTTTTTATACCCTCCACTAGGGTATTATGTCTTTGTACATTCGTTTGTAACACCCAAAAGGAAGCGAGCTAGACTCATCGTCGTCTGTCCGCCTGTCTGTCCAACTATTGTTGTAATAAAGTACAGGTCGCAATTATAGTCCGTTCCTAACATAAAATGGTACAAGTAAGTTTTGTGAATCAAGGAAGAAGGCTGTTTAATTTAAAAACACCGTGTAAGATCGGTTCAGATTTAGATATAGCCCCGTACAAATGACGCTCCCGATATGACTTTCTTCGATCTATAAACCATATATTTTACTCCATTTTCCTCAAATTCGGCACAACACATTATAATCTTGCTAGCGATATCTATGCTGAAAGTAGGTAACATCGGTTCAGATTAAGATATAGCCCCCTACAAATGTTGATCCCAAATATTTATCTAATTATATTTTACCTTGAAACACAATGGTCCATGATTAGGGCTCATACAAAAATCCATCTCGATTTCACTTTTTTACTGAATTGAATTGCAATGGGGTATCGTATAGTCGGCTCCGTTCGACTTTAGCCTTTCCTTACTTGTTTTTTTATTAAAATTCCAATTTTATCCATAGATTTTCTTCAACTGTACCTTTTTTCATTGCTAATGTTCCAAATATAACAAAATATTCTGTTATATAATTTGTAAGGGGACTTTTCGTGCTATTTAATAAGAAAATTTTAAAAATTTTTATATTTTAATAGTTTCTTTTGCGTCAACATTGCGTGTCATAACTTCAACATTTATCTCTGGTTATTCTGTTAGCTATTCAAAAATAGAACAAAGTATTGCTTTCTTTTCTGTTTTTATTAATTTTGTTTGTGTTAGACTTTTTTCGATAAAAGATTAATTTTTGGAGACTGTCCCAAAACCATTAGTTCTATGTAAAAGTGAAATTTACAGCCATCCTAAATACCGATAATTGATATTTATTTTCAAAACAATTATTACAAATATTTTAGTAATAAATTTTAAAAATAAAATTTATCCATAAAAAGTGTGAATTTAAGAATCAGAAATTTAAAGTACAAAAAAGGAATAAAATATTTAATTCGACTTTAAATTTTTAATTAAATACAGTCATTTGGCATTACGTCTCTTTTAAACATTTTTGAATATAAAATAACAATGAGCAGAAGACTTACATAAAATAATCGATAAATTCTTTTGGAATTTCATTTTAGTAAATATAGATTATAGACATGATATAAAAAGTCATACCTACGTCAAATGTGTTACGATATGCTGGAATTTATTTCTGATACGTTATTAAACTATAAAATATCTTTGTATTAGTCTTTATGTAAAAGTACAAGGCTAGTTTCTTGCCTGCGGACAGAAACACATTTCTGTTAATAAATGTATATTTTCTTTAACAAACTTCCAACACACGCATACAAGTTATGTTACAGAAGAAACCACTGTTAGTAAATCCCTACATACGTATATATATTATTGAGTGTGGCAGCATATATATGTCATACGCCACATGGAACTTTTAAAAACCCAGAAATACATAAATTTGGTGGAATATATTTTAATAAATTAGGAAATATGCCTGTAAGGTTTATCCACACAATCATATTGTTTTTGTTTATTGGAAGTAGGTTTGATTGTCGAAGTTACAGAACAATATATTTAACATTGTAAATATTTATTTCCGATGAAGTACCATTACTTTGTTGATTTTTAACCGCTTCCTTAATATCAACGGAAATAAATTTTCTTGAGGAATTCTTAATGAAGCTATCTAGAATTTTTATAAAATTTAATTTTTAAATTCGATTAATCGAAAACTTTGCAAAATCTGGCTATAATTTTATTCTGCCACTGCTGTACATTCATGCCAACGAACCAAATTTATTCGCTGATCAAACTGTAATATCCCGACACAAGCAGAGCAATCAGGTACAACATTTTACACGACGTTGATATGGGGAATTAATATTAAGGATATAGTCAAATATTTCAATATTCAGTCCTTTCAAAAATATCAATTAAGGCACAAGTTGATGATCTCATGGAAATATGTACGTGATGTAATTATATAATTAGGATTTCAAAATATGTAAACGATTGTTATATTTGAATGTTCCCAATTAGATTGCAGAGGACTCTAATTTATAAAAAAAAGTCGAATTAAATATTTTATGGTCTCCATTTTTGTACTTTAAATTTCTGATTCTTAAATTCACACTTTTAAGGATAAATTTTATATTTGAAATTTATTACTAAAATATTTGTAATAATTGTTTTGAAAATAAATATCAATTATCGGTATTTAGGATGGCTGAAAATTTCACTTTTACATAGAACTAATGGTTTTGGGACTATCTCCAAAAATTGATTTTTTATCGAAAAAAAGTCTGACACGAACAAAATTAATAAAAACAGAAAAGAAAGAAATACTTTGTTCTATTTTTGAATAGCTAACAGTATAACCAGAGATCAATGTCAACATGTAAAAGATATATGGATAAATG
Source organism: Polietes domitor (assembly GCA_947397865.1). NCBI lineage: Eukaryota > Metazoa > Arthropoda > Insecta > Diptera > Muscidae > Polietes > Polietes domitor. The sequence goes on from OX377620.1 coordinate 29,796,637, forward strand.
TTGAAGTTATGACACTCAATGTTGACGCAAAAGAAATTATTAAAAAATAATGACTTTTTAAATTTTCTTATTAAATAGCACGAAAAGTCCCTTTACAAATTATATAACAGAATATTTTGTTATATTTGGAATCTTAGCAATGAAAAAAGGTACAGTTGAAGAAAATCTATGGATAAAATTGGAATTTTAATAAAAAAACAAGTAAGGAAAGGCTAAAGTCGAACGGGGCCGACTATATGATACCCCATTGCAATTCAATTCAGTAAAAAAGAGAAATCGAGATGGTTTTGTTGTATGAGCCCTAATCATGGACCATTGTGGTTCAATCACATAATGTTTCAAGGTAAAATATAATTAGATAAATATTTGGGATCAACATTTGTATGGGGCTATATCTTAATCTGAACCGATGTTACCTACTTTCAGCATAGATATCGCTAGCTGGATTATAATGTGCTGTGCCGAATTTGAGGAAAATGGAGTAAAATATATGGTGTATAGATCGAAGACAGTCATATCGGGAGCATCATTTGTACGGGGAGATATCTAAATCTGATCCGATCTTACACGTTTCCCCACAGGAAAAAAAAGATCGTTCTTCCTTGATTCACAAAACTATAATTGCGACCTGTACTTTATTATAACAATAGATGGACAAACAGACGAACAGACAGGCGGACAAATGACTCAGAAAGTGATTCTAAGCCGATCGGTAAAATAAACGATAAGTCTAGCTCGCTTCCTTATGGGTGTTACAAAGGTACTTTTAATATTTGCACCGGTTTTGTAGTATAAGTCCGATCATCCACAATTCATCTACGATTTGGAGAATGCAGGGTAAGGGTTACAAATATTCTTAATATTAGTATTAAGTAGAGTCAGTGATTTAGGAACTGTCGACGAAAAATTGAGAAAAAAATAAAAAAAAATTGTCATAGGTAGAATTTATAACAGATATGTGGTTAATGCAACAGTCCTACTGGAAATCCCACACAAATTATTTTGAATTTGAAATTTGAGTAATACCTTTGCCACGACCCATCTGCCCTTCCCATATAAATGTCTCTACCACATTTATCATTAACGCCTTTATAATTTTTATACTCGAAGTTGAGAAGGATTCACAGCGCCCTATGGATGCTCAGAAGTATTGCATTATGGGTAAGAGTATGTATAAACAATTCGACTTATGCAGCTTTCAAATTAAGCAGTTCGTCTGCGTGTTACCAAAATCTCGGTTTTCCCACAGGCTATTGAATACAAATGACAATGTTAAAGAATACTTAATTCACCTGCACAGCAAAAGAGCAATAAAATCGACTTGGCATACAAAACCCTATAAAATCCTCAGTAACATGGAGATCGGTCCTGTTATTCATCTGGAAGGGGTTTGTTTGTGCAAAAACATACTCTGTTGATGTCGATTTGAATTGTATTCACCTGCAATATGTGCTGTGTGGTGTTGTACCACGTGGCGTATGCTTGTTGTTGTTCACTGTAAAATGTAATAATACGTATACGCAGTCAGGGATTTCGTACCCAGAGGAAATACACGCTGCGGATCCGAAACACATTCATGTATGCCTTCTGAAAATAGGCATTCTCCGCGCATGAAAACGATTCGACACAGATTCTCTAGGAAGGCCAACCAGAAGGCCTAATCATCAGCATTTATAAATCCTATACTCATTCTGCCTTCCTTGAGAGAGCATTTAGAAAGGCCTTCTCATTTCGTATTAGATAGATCAAGTGAACATTCTGCATTGCCTACCTTTAGAAGGCCTGCTAACATGCTGGGAAAATGAAGGTAGTCGATTTTATTATTTTTGCGAGTTTTATGAAAGATATTTTCGCAATTCTCCTGATTTGTGCTCAATTAAAATACATTTATTTAAAATAATTGGAAATTATTACATTTCAAATTATTATTTAAATGCTTTGCTTGTTTAGTGTTAAAAGGATTTGTGGTTGTTGTCTCTGTGCCTTTGTTTGTAACAGATCGGCATAGAACCACTTTCTGAATCGATTTAGCAATGTCTGTATGTCTGTGCATCTATTCTTTTAATCAAACTCCTCGATTCAAATGAAACTATATATGTGTTTTTTTCTGGGTAATACGAACGGTATACAATTTTAAGCAAATCGGTTCAAATATAGATATAGCCTTTATACAAATGTTAGTTCCTTCCGGTTCGTCTTCATATTTTACCGATTGTGTTCGAATTTGGCATTATATTTCATCGGTCTATGTTTTCATATAGTTCCCATACAAGTGCGCAATATGTTTTCTTTAGAAGACAGATATATGTGATAATTTCCCGGCATTATAAAGTAGAATTAATTATAAAAAGTGTAACACTTTTACTATTTAGACTAATATCCACGGCCATGTATTTATCGGCTACTCCTATTTTTGTACTGTGTACCAATCCAATACTTATAGGGAATGGAAAAAAATATATTTAACTATTAAAATATTTATCATATCATTCAAAATTTCTTCAGAAATTGATGTTATTACAAGTCCGACAACCATTCCTGAAGGCTTTCTACGAAAAGTCATCTTAGAAGACCTTCCCATTAGATGCTACACGATCCATAACTCATGCTTGCTAACCTTCTTCGGATAGACATGCTACAAGGCCTAGCGAGAGAAGGCAGCACGAAAGGTGTTCGATTTATCGATGTGTATTTTCTACACACTTTTTGTTGTAAAAGCATAACTAAATTCTATGGCGTAAACTCTCGATTTGTGTTGAGTGTAGCGGACATGGGTAGGTCGTTATTGCCTTTCATGCACAATTCTGTGCAAAACAGTAAAACTTATATCACTTTACAAATATTTTAAGTTTATATATTTTAATGTATTTCGCTTCCAAATATTTGCAAACATCACAAGGATACATTGTAAAGATTTCCATTACTCAGCCACACAAATGTGTGGTTTTGTGGTTGAAATCTAAATGAATCCATCCGACTCGCTTACATGTTTCAGAACATATTGTGGTTTCATTAGATTACCACTTTTCAAATATTTATCCACACAAGTCATGGTTATAATTAAATATAAAAGTGTTGATTTAATGTCTGTGATTTATTGTCATATTTGCTCTAATTGGTTTATGATGTTATGAAATACCCGCGTAACTTTTTATCATACAGAGAATGATAGGATTTTTTTTTGCATATGATTGCTGACTAAATAGGGAATATTTGTGACAGAATTGTTTTGGAAACCCTGATAGAGAAAGCGGAAATAAATGCAATTGGAACCGCGAATTTTGGATTTTTGCCACAATCGCAGCTTCTTTTGCGACTTACTACGTACATGTTACAAGCGACATAGGTTCCGTTGGATAGATCGCGAGAAAATTACAAAACAAAAATGTCATGCATACAAAATCATTTTAGATATATCACCCGCGAAAATGAAAAATTTGCCAAAATATCCAATTTGTATTTTTATACCCTATACCACTTCGTGGACTAGGGTATTATAAGTTAGTTTTCCGCCAAATGTTTGTATCACCAAGATAATCGAGCTAGACCAACCTTTAAGTATACGGATCGGCTTAGCATCACCAGCTGAATCGATTTAACTATGTCTGTCTGTCCGTCCGTCTGCTGTCCATCTAAGCTTGCTCATACTCTACAGGTCGCAATTGTTGACCGATTATCATGAAATTTGGCAGAAGTTACTTTTTTGGGCCAAGGACGCACGAATTGTATTTGGAGAAAATCGGTTCAGATTTAGATATAGTCCCCATACAAATGTCGCTCCCGATTTGCGCTCTAGAAACGACATATTGTACCCGATTTTCTTTAAAATTGGCACAACATTTTATAATCGAACTAGAAACACATATGCTGAAAGTGGGCAAGATCCGTTGAGATTTAGATATAGCCCCCATACAAATGTCGCCCCGATTTGACTTTTTCCGCTCTAAAATCCACATACTGTACCCGATTTTCTTTAAAATTGGCATAACATTTTATAATACAACTAGAAACACCTATACTGGAAGTGGGTAAGATCGGTTCAGATTTAGATATAGCCCCTATACAAATGTCGCTCCCTATTTGACTTTTCCGCTCTAGAAACCCTTTATTGTACTCGATTATCTTTAAATTTGGTACAACATCTTATAATCCAATTAGATACACATATGCTGAAAGTGGGTAAGATCGGTTCAGATTTAGATATAGCCCAAATACAAATGTCGCTCCCGAATGTTTAACCGATTTTGGCCAAACTTTGCATATTATACTTCACCAATAAACATACATGGTGAAAACGGGTCCAATCGTTACAGGTATCAATGTACCCCCATACAAATGTCCTTTCCGATTTTACATTTTTGCCAAACACATACATTTACAATATTCAAAAATACTTCCCTATTTCACTTTTTTAACGAATTGAAGTGATATAGAAAGTAGTATAGTAAGTAGTCGGCTCCGTCCGTCTTTAGCCTTTCCTTATTTGTTTGGAGATGCCCATATGTCCATACTTTGGTATAACCCAATTGTGGCTCCATTCTACTCTATTACAGCTCTAGAAACTACATCTTACATCGGATCTTCATCAAATTTTGCAGATCATTTATGTTTCAACTAGGAATACCTACCTTGGATGAGAAATATATAGGCGCAGGCCTCAAGTGTTGTTATAGGCCCCTTCAAATGTCCGTCCGATTCATCCTATTACCGCTGTATAATCTGTATTTATCATTCGATGTTGATCAATTTTTCCAGATCATGTTATATTTACTTACTCGGAATATCTGCTGGCAAATTGGATTAATTACTTTATTATTTACCGTATTCGTTAAATATGACTAAAGATGAATTTAAGTATACTGAATAATTTATATGAACTACATTAAATTGCTCCCATGAAATACCTGTGTTTAGTAATCAAAGCGAGGTATATACGCAGGGAGTGGTGTAGGGTATTATATAGTCGGCCCTGCCCGACTTTCAGTTAACATATATAAATCTGATAATATAAATTATCTCATACATTGTCCCTTAGACCAAAAAATTAAAACTTTGACCCGCGATAAAAATAAACTCAGACCAGCTGGACTATAAGTTTATTCTACAAAAATGATCCACTAAACAAGCCCTTTCAGAATTATAGGGTCGCTACTCTGTTCCAAAAATGCTGTTGGACAGTGTTATTAATTATTAATGATTTCCGAAAGTACTTAAAAGATTCGTGTAAAATTTATGAGTGGTTTGCCTAGGAGGGTTAACCTTTAATGAAAAATTAACCTTTATGAAAAATAACCACAAAGCATTATATAAAAGGTGAAGTCAGTACTTTTTCAAGTGTACACGAATAAGTTTTTGCAACGCCGCATTTTATTAACCAGATATCCATATTAACATAAACTGAAATATTTGAATAAATATTTAGAAATTGTTGTATCCTTAAAATTTATAAGACCTATAAAAAGGAGTAAATATCATCAAATGAAAAACTGAGTATACAGTTTTTCTACATATGATCTCTAGTTTCATGCGTATATGGTCTTGATCTAGCCCAATGAGTAATGTCGCACGGTGTAATTAACAAGATTTCAAATATTTATCTCTGGGATTTTCTATGTATGTATAATTAAATATAAATCTCCTGATTCTATTTCTTTAATTTATTATTATTCATTTATTGACATGTTCTCCTTTTTCTGCTTGTTTGTTATTCTGACCTATTTGTAAAATTGCGGTGTAGACATTTAGGTTTTTTTCTGTTTCAATGCAAACTTAGATAATTTATGGTTGACATGTTTTTGTGATGTGAAAAATGAGTAATGGTATAACATTTTCAAGCAATATCTGATTAAGAAGTTACTGCCAAAGGAGAATAAGAAGTTAAAGTAATTTTCACTCAATAAATATTGTTAAATTTTGTAGTAAGAAGTTGTCTCTTTTATTGATATCACATCGTTGCAGGTATCAATATACTCCCATACAAATGTCCTTTCGGATTTAACATTTTTTGTCAAGCACATACATTTACATGATTTAAAAATCCTCCCCGATTTCACTTTTTTACCGAATTGAATTGTAATGAGATAGAAAGTGGGGTGTATCATATAGTGGCTCCGTCCGTCTTTAGCCTTTCCTTACTTGTTTGGGAGATGCCCACATGTCCATACTTTGGTATAACCCAAATGGGGCCCCATTCTGCTCTATTACAGCTCAAGAAACTACATCTTACATCGGAACTTCATCAAATTTTGCAGATCATTGTATGTTTCAACTAGGAATACCTTTTGCCGCAGGCCTCAAGTGTTGTTATAGGCCCCCTTCAAATGTCCGTCAGATTCATCCTATTACCGCTGTATAATCTGTATTTATCATTCGTTTTTGATCAATTTTTCCAGATCATGTTATATTTACTTTACTCGGAATATATGCAGGCAAATTTGATCAATTACTTTATTATTTACCGTATTCGTTAAATATGACTAAAGATGAATTTAAAGTATACGGTAATTTATATGAACTACATTAAATTGCTCCCATGAAATACCTGGGTTTAGTAATCAAAACGAGGTATATACGCCCGACTTTAGCCTTTCCTTACTTGTTTGCTATATGTGTTTTGTAGATACGAAATCAAATTGCGAATGTCATTCATATGTAGATTATATCAAAATCATAATTTTTAATTTAGCCTGTCACACAATGATGTGATTTAGATTACATTAACCCTTGATTTAGTATACAATTTTGAGTCGTTTAAAAAACTGAAATTAAGCTAATTATTAATCAGGTAATCGGGTACCTTTTAGAGGGTGGCGCAGAATGAGCTATATGGTTTATAAGAGTTTTACACCCTCACTCTACAGAGTAGGAGGGTATATATCATTTGTGATAGAAAAAATTGTAACGCATTGAAGGAGTGAGATAAGTATGTTTGAACCAAATCCGTTTCACGACTTTATGTTGTCTGAGCCATGCCCGTCTGCCTGGTGTACACGATAACACTCGAAAGGAGTTAAGGAGTCGATTCAAACTTGGCACATCGTAATATTTCCCCAAACTTAGCTTAAGTTCGAAGATGGGTGAAATTGCCACGCCCCTTCTGGTGCCTTCCACACAAATAGCCCACACAAATAGCCCATAATCGGAATACTGTGAAATTTAGCAATGCTTTTTTAGTGGTTATATTCGCATGGGATATGGGCGATATTGCCACACCCCTTATGGTAGCTCCCACTCAAAATGGCATAAACTTTGGTTACGATAAAAACGATATAACATATATATGGGTAGTCAAAATCATTTACAATTTGATATTTTAGAACGTTTTTATAATCACTTTAAACCTAAAAAATACTTACGCTTTAGCCACGCCCCTTCTTGTGCCTCCCACACAATTGTCTCCTATGTAATATTAAATCCTTCATTACTTCTATACTTGTGCATGGAATCCACTATGACTTGATATTTGATCATGTTTTTACAATTGTTTTATAAATGGGGAAGCTGACACGAACCCACCTTCCACACAAATTATCCTGCCCTACATAAAATTGTATTCCTATAACTTCTATATATATATGTTCTCTGAGAGTGAGGGTATATACAAGTCGGTTTAGCCGGCTGAAGTTTACTTACTTGTTATTTATGCGATTATTATTTTTATTATTTTTTAATTATTGGTGATTTTTTTGTAATTAGCTTTCTTTTTACTTTATGGATTCTCCGATGAATATTTCAAAGTATTACAAAACGAACTATAATCCCTCCACCCTTATGTGGAAGGTATAATAAAAATCCTTTATGCTGTGTGTATAGGTAAGCTAAACGTTCGAATTTCTCGATTCTGGCTACTGGCCTTTAGTTTTTCATTTAATTTTTCTATACTTTTAACAACAAAACTTATTTGAATATTGAATTTGAAATTCGGAAAATGAGTCATAGTTCTCGTTCGTAATAAATTTCACCAGGCCATTTGTATTCTATAAAATATAAATGCCTATAAAGGCCTTGAAGTATGATAATATCTTCGTACACATCAAATTATAATTTAATAATTTGTATTGCAACTACACAGTTTTGAAATTTAGCGTAATGAATTATAATATTAAATATTGACTACCTATTATTGTATTATTGTGAATGATGTTGACAAATTCTCAATCTCCTGTCATTGAACTCATGTGGCGAATATTAAAATCCCAAAAATAAATTATCATTAAAATTGATCTAACTTATCTTTAACATATATTTAATTCGAATTAATTAAGCTCTTTGCAGAAATAAATCCATAGTTTGCCCTCAATTACACCCTCGTGATGTAACATACAACTATCATTCACGCCCTTCTACTTTATCCAACATTTTCCACCTTTTGTCACCTTATCAGGTCCATTAATTTTAAGTGATCGAGAAGAACAATATAATATAATAATAATCTAAAAATAATTATTTTTTATTATTGTAGTAATAAATAAAAAATAGGTTAAAATGCTGACATTATACAAATTAAACCAATGTTTTTGTCAAAATATTTTACAGATTATTTTTAATTTTACAAATATTTTTGCTCTAGACTAATCGTCAGAATTAAAGGCGTCATAAAATTGGACATTTAAATCGCAGATTCAAAATTAAAAAATGATTAAGGAAACAAATAACTCGGAGAATGTTATGATGTAATTAATTTAGAAGATTCATGTAAAAAATGTACAGAAACAAAGTAAAATATTCTAAAAAAAAATAATATAAAAATTAATAAATTATTAGTTCTTACAAAGTGTTATTTAAAAATACCGTAGGATATATTTCTATTCATATTTGATTTCTCTTGAAATTTTCCATGTGAAAAATTTTAACTGTATCCCAATTTTTTACTATTTCTTACTGGTTTCATATGTAAAGTAAATTGTTATTTAAGAAGATTTTCACCTTTTATTTTGTCGATTCTTCTAGGAAAGAAATTTAAAGTATCACCAGCACGAGGGTTTAAGTATTGACAATATGTCAGCCATTGTCGTAATGATATTTTTGTTTCACAATAAAGATCATGCAAATATACTCACAAAAAAGTTTGTATTCCCCTAGCTGGGGTTCACAAAAAATGGGTACTTGACTTTAAAATGTTCTGTTTGTAGTAATAAACAAAGACCCATTATTATTGTCAGTAATGTAAATATATGCATTTGAAATATATCTAAAATTTCTAATTTATATTGTAAATGTAAATTAATGCTCAAAATAATCAATCAATTTAATATTTCCCGGAAAAAAAATTTGATTTCCCAGGAAGTCCCGGAAAATTTTGGACGATTCTGGAATTCCCGGACCCCAGACCCTAATATTATTGCACATACACTTTGCGATTGCATTCTATTCTAAAAAATAATAGCGATAAAATCAATACTGTCGCAAGATAATTCTTGGTACCTTAACTTTTTTTTCAAAACTAAAGCTGAATAAATTTTTTTCCTATGGTTTGAAGTTTTAAAGATTAATGATTTATTGTAGAAACTTTCTACTGAAGTTAGCTAGAACTTATTTACATTCATAAATACTTTTACTTATTCGAACAAATATTACTAAAACACGCTTAATATACTTCACAATTTTGCAACCAGTTGAAAGTGGTGCATCAGATTAAATAAATAAATTGCCATTAAATATTCAAAGTTCGCGAGGCTGAAAAGTAATCTAATTTAGCACTAATCATTGGAGGTTTTATTTTACCAACAGTCTGCTTTCATTTCGCTTTAGAATTATTTTGGCTAAACGATTCCTAGAAATTTGTGGCACAGTTTAATTATCACTGCTATATTTTGTGTGATTCGTCATTACTTGCGAAATGGCCTCGTTATTGCATGAGCGAATAAATCAGTGCGGTTACTGCGAAATGAAATTTTATATCTTCTTAATTAAAAATTTTATGATAAGTTAACAATTTAATAGTTTTCATCAGAAAGAGTCCCAATAATACACTTTTATGCATATTTTTCAAAAATCACATTCCTAAGGACATTCCAATATTTATGGGTGTTCATTCAAATTTGAACGGTGTTGGCTGTGAAAATTTTTAATATAAATGGTTTATTGCTTTATATTTTGACAACAGTTGAAATAGACAGAAAAACTGCAGGTACATTAACTGGGTAATGACAAGCAAATTCTATTTAAAGTCCTGTGGATATCCCACTCAAACCAGGGCTTTAATATAATGCTAAGGATGATCATAAATCCTAAAGAAGACTTTAATGGCGAAAAAAGATTGAATGCGGATAACATTTGTCATAATCATGGATTTGATTAAGATCTACAGAAAATATATATTCTCCTTTCGTTTGACTGCTGGCAATAAAAAAGGTGAAACACTACGATTGGTGTGAGGCCACATCTCCTTTATATCCTTAAAGGCTTGTGATGTGGGGAAATGGCTTTTATAGTGGCTGGAATTAATAGTAGAAAATTGGCCTGAAGTACTAGGAAATGTGATACCAAAACAAAGTTATACATAAGTAAGAGAAGAAGGGGAAGAAAAGTGGTTAAGATACCCTCAAGACTCTGATGATTTATACTTTTGCCATTGCCGCCAACTGGCTTGTCTTCACATGCCACAAATCATGTAGGCGCTTTGGATACAACATTAATTTCTTCCTCGTGCTGCTTGTGTTTGGAGTGTGTCATTTGAGTTTTGAATTACACATACACATTCACACATCGTATGCGGGAAGTAACCCAATGACGTGAAAGGATTTTTGAAAACAATTGATATTACTTCTTTTGGAAGATAAAACTTAAAAATGGTTGAATCATTTTCTCAGATGGCATAAACGCGCCATATTCAAATAATTCTAAAATTACCAAAAAAAAGCTATTGGAACAAGTAGCTTCTCAGGGCAATCTCCCCATTATTCCCAAGGACTATATAGTGAATACTGGAAAAATTATTATGCTTACTAACAAAAAATTAAAACCTATCCATGATGTAATAATGAATCGCATTGAAGCCAAATATATATTTTATGTTTTCTTAATGTTTTATTTTACCATTATATAAATTTTCTGGTAATATTGATAAAAAGAACAAAGTTTGACTTATTCCACCGTTATTTACTTAGAGCGTGTCTTGCATAGAGTATGTGCCACACAAAAAATTGATTGTCACATTTATTCGCAATATTCCTTGGGTAACTTTCCCAGACCATAAACACTGTGCTATACGTGCCTTTTAGCTTACTTATCCCACAAAGAACATACAAGTATATGTGTACTTGGGAGCTTAAGAGTACGTCAGCGTTGTCATGTATTTCTTCTGTGAATAAAATGGTTTCCCAATAAATTAAGGCATCCTTTGAATTTCCACTTAAACAAAAATAAACAAGTAAGGAAAGGCTAAAGTCGGACGGGGCCGACTATATAATACACTCCACTTTCTATCCGAATACAATTCAACTTGGTAAAAAAGTGAAAATGGGAAGAATTGTTGTATGTTTCCTAATAATAGGCTAATATGACCTAGTCCAATTTGTCAAATCGAAAAGAATATTTGTGTCGGGGCTATATCCAAGCATGGAATAAAGTGACAATAGGCTGTTTCCACTACGGTCGCTTCCACGTCCTCGTCAACGATTTATCGAAAATTTTTAATGGTGTTTCCATTGTGTTTTGCGTCCACGTTTGCGTTCAAACAGCTGTTTGCGTTTATTTGTTTTTTTTTTGCGATGCGAAAAGTTTAATATTTTTTTGTTGTGACATTATCATGGAGTTAAATGATATTATTTTGCTAACCGCAGTGGAAAATGAGGATCAAATGGTATTGCGCCTAATGGAAATGTGCAGTAGCAGCAGCGCTGCACATTTTTTGTACAATGCACGAAGCATCTGGTCATTTGTTTTTTGCATTTTGGCTGTGGCTGTTTATGTTTATGCTGATAAACAGCTGTTTTAATAGGGATGTGCAATTTGCGGTGTTGCCATTAATAGGTATGGGTGGGTTTCGATTGCAAAAATAATCGAATTTATAGTAAACGTGACTTATCGGAAAACGCGTCCAATATGAACGCGACTTTTTCCCATACCTAACTGCCTATGATTTTTGTATAGGCTTTAACGCGCGTTCATTGATTATTGGACGCGGACGTGGAAGCGACCGTAGTGGAAACAGCCTATAACTTTCACAATAAGTTCTTCGAGTTCAAATATAACGTGTTATGCTCAGTTTCAAGAAATTCGGTGAAAATTCGTGGTTTCTGAGAAAAGTCTATCAGGGAGCGATATGTAAATCTGAACCGATCTGACCCATTTTCACCATGGGTGTTTCTAGTTGAAATATATGATAATTTGAATGATTTGAAGAAGATCTGTTAAAGTATGTGGTTTGTAGAGTGAAAAAGTGAAATCGGGAGTGAAATTTGTGTGGTTGCTAGCTATATATAAGTCTGAACCTATCTGACCCATTTGCACCATGACTGTTTATAAAGGGTGATTTTTTAAGAGCTTGATAACTTTAAAAAAAAAAAAACGCATAAAATTTGCAAAATCTCATCGGTTCTTTATTTGAAACGTTAGATTGGTCCATGACATTTACTTTTTGAAGATAATTTCATTTAAATGTTGACCGCGGCTGCGTCTTAGGTGGTCCATCCGCTTAGTCCAATTTTGGCATTTCCACGTTTTTGAGTAACAGAGACCCAATTGGTGCGAACGGCGACGAATCGAAAATTGGTGGTCATCATTAACACTGGCCGATACAGCTGCGATATTTTCTTCAGTTCGCACTCTACGTAAGCGTGTTGGTGGTTTAATGTCCAACAATGTAAATTTGGTGCGAAATTTAGTCACAATAGCCCGAATAGCCGCTTCAGTGGGTCGATTAAACTGACCATAAAATGGAAGCGCGCAATGAACTTTCTTAACAGAGCACGCATTTTGATAATAAAATTCAATAATTTGCAAGCGTTGTTCGTTTGTAAGACGATTCATGATGAAATGTCAAAGCATACTGAGCATCTTTCTCTTTGACACCATGTCTGAAATCCCACGTGATCTGTCAAATACTAATGCATGAAAATCCTAACCTCAAAAAAATCACTCTTTAGAACAAATATAAGATATTTCGCATAATTTGAAGAGGATCTGTTAAAATATGTGGTTTCTAGAGCAGAAAAAGGCAAATCGGGACCGAAATTTGAATGAGAGAAATATATAAATCTGAACCGATCTAACACATTTTTACCACATGTTTTTCTAGTTGAAATATAAGATGTTCTGCCGAAGTGAAAAGAGTCAAATCGGGAGTGAAATTCGTATGGGGCTATATGTAAATCTCAACCGATTTTCTTCAAATTAAATTGCATTCGTCATTGTACCGTAAACGTCGTTGTGCAAAGTTTCATTTGGTTCTGTCTACAATTGCGACCTGTATCGTGATTACAAGAATAGATGGATAGACAGACAGACGGACATTGCTAAGTCGATTCAAAAAGTGATTCTAAGTCGACCGGTATAATTAACAATGGGTCTATCTCCTTCCTTTTGGGTGTTACAAACAAATGCACAAAGACATAATACTCTCGTGGAGTGTATAAAAATGGTTAAATTACTTTAAAAGTAAGTTCGACAGGTAAAATCTTTTAGAGTATATATTTCGGGAAATTTCCCAGGAATTACGTACCGACTTCCTTCAATTGTTTTCCCCATGACTTTGCAAAATATTATTATTACACAAAGCTACATATTTTCTGTTTATATAGGGTGTGGTTAAGACATGTCGACATGTATTTAAATAAAGTGATGAAATTGCACAATTTCAAAGAGAATGTTGAATTTAATATTGAGCTAGAAATCGCGATATTTATGAGATTACCCTAAAGTTCGATTTAAGAGAAAATTAAAATTTTTATTTTTTTGCTTTTATGTATCGTTTGTACATATTTGTTTTGGAAATTGAAAAACGTAATATGTTTTTTCGATTTTGTTGAACTATTTCTGGTGCCCGAATTATAAAGAGGAAAAACAAACAGACAATTTATGTATGTTTAATTGTTATTGGAAATATGAAGAATTTGGAAATGAATAGGTTCCCCAAGGAACGCATACCGAAATTTAATTTTGATCAATAATCAGTTAACCAACGCTTTCTTCAAGTGTATATACGACATTATCCTAGAATATCATACTACCAGAATGTATAAAAGAGGATTTCCCCCATTTAGAGATTCTGGGATTACCATTTAAAAGTAAATTTCTTGATTCTTAAAATAAATGACTAAAATGGAAACAGGGACAAATATAAATCAACGCATACATACTCGTTACATAGAAATGCATGGATTTGTTTATATTTTAAACATTTCCTTGTAGCGTGTGTCCTTGAATATTGCGGATCAACAATTAAAATGAGCTAAACCCTTGTAATCGGCACAACCGCTCTACCATCCAACAAAAAATATCATTAAATTGTCAGCATTCGTTTTTATTGCACATAATCCACACATAAGTTGGGGTTTATTTTTGGGAGAAAAATTATTCAAGGATTTGAGAGTGACACACGCCAACACTCGAAATAACTTTAGTACACATATACCCTATCATAAATTCGAAGATAATTTCAAGGGTAAAACTGTAATAAAGTATCCTTATTTTCAGTGTCAAAAGAAAGTGGTGATATTCTGCTTCGACCAAACTGTTGTTCACTTATAATATGGGCGATATTCACTGGTAGCTTCCAGACAAATTGGCATAAGCTTTATATATATAAATCTGAACCGATCTGACACATTTTTAGCACAGTAAAAAGTAAAATCGGGAGCAAAATTTATATGGGAGCTATATCTAAATCTGAACCGATTTTCTTCAAATTAAATAGCGTTCGTCCTTATCCCATAAACCTTCGTTGTACAAAGTTCCATTTAGTTCTAACCACAATTGCGACCTGGACTTTGATTACAAGAATAGATGGACAGACGGACGGACGGACGGACGTTTTCTTTTGGGTGTTACAAACAAATGCACAAAACAAATACCCTGTGGTGTAAGGTATAATGATATAACTGCCATAGTATAGTCGAAATCAGTTGCAATTTTATATATGCAAATTTTTTTATTATCACTTTAAACCTATAATATATGTCTGCTTTTGTCACGCCACTTCTAGTACCTCCCACACAGTTTTCCGTATCATAGGCAGAATTAAATTTTGATCCACTCCACGAGAGTATTATGGCTTTGTGCATTTCTTTATTACACTCAAAATGAAGCGAGGTAGACACATTGTTAATTATATCGATCGTCTTCGAATCACTTTTTGAATCGATTTAGCAATGTCCGTCTGTCCGTCCGTCCATCTATTCTTGTAATCACGATACAGGTCGCAATTGTAGACAGAACCAAATGAAACTTTGCACAACGATGTTTTTCGGGATAAGGACGAACGCTATTTAATTTGAAGAAAATCGGTTCAGATTTAGATATAGTCCCCATACGAATTTCACTCCCGATTTGACTCTTTTCACTCTAGATACCACATATTACAAAAGATTTTCTTTAAAATTTGCAAAACATCTTATATGGTAACTAGAAACACCTGTGGTAAAAATGTGTTAGATCGATTCAGATTTATATATAGCTCCCATACAAATTTCTCTCCCGATTTGACTTTTTCCGCTCTAGAGACCACATAATGTATCAGATTGTCTTCAGATTTGGTAAAACATCTTATATTTCCACTAGAAACACCCATGGTGAATATCAGTCAGATCGGTTCAGATTTATATATAGCTCCCATACAAATGTCGCTCCCGATTTGACTTTTTCCGCTCTAGAAACCACATATTTTATCAGATTGTCTTCAGATTTGGCAAAACAACTTATATTTAAACTAGGAACACGTGTGGTGAAAATAGGTCAGATCGGTTCAGATTTATATATAGCTCCCATACAAATTTCGCTCCCGATTTGACTCTTTCCGCGCTAGAAACCACATATTTTATCAGATTGTCTTCAGATTTGGTAAAACAACTTATATTAAAACTAGGAACACCTATGGCGAAAATAGGTCAGATCGGTTCAGATTTAGATATAGCCCCATACGAATTTCACTCCCGATTTGACCCTTTTCACTCTAGATACCACATATTTTAACAGATTTTCTTCAAAATTAGCAAAACATCTTGTAGTTCAACTAGAAATACCTGTGGTAAAAATGTGTTAAATCGGTTCAGATTTATATATAGCTCCCATACAAATTTCGTTCCCAATTTGAATTTTTCCGCTATAGAATCCACATATTTTAACAGATTTTCTTCAAAATTCGCAAAACACCTGTGTTAGATCGGTTCAGATTTATATATAGCTCCCATACAAATTTCGCTCCCAATTTGATTTTTTCCACTCTAGAATCCACATATTTGAAGAGATTTTCTTCAAAATTGGCAAAATACCTTATATTTCAACTGGAAACATCTGTTGTAAAAATGTGTTAGATCGGTTCAGATTTCTATATAGCTCCCATAAAAATTTCGTTCCCAATTTGAATTTTTCCGCATTAGAATCCACATATTTTAACAGATTTTCCTCTAAATTCGCAAAACACCTTATATTTCAACTGGAAACACTTGTGGTAAAAATATGTTAGATCGGTTCAGATTTATATATAGCTCCCATACAAATTTTGCTCCCAATTTGAATATTTCCGCTCTAGAATCCAAATTTTTTAACAGATTTTCTTCTAAATTCGCAAAAAACCCTTATATTTCAACTGGAAACACCTGTTGTAAAAATGTGTTAGACCGGTTCAGATTTATATATAGCTCCCATACAAATTTTGTTCACCCAGGAACCGCGTATTTTCAGAGAATTTCTTAAAATTGAGCATAACACGTTATACTTCAAGAAGAAGAAGTTATTGTGAAAGTTAGTCACTTCATTCCATGTTTGGATATAGTCCCGATACAAATATTCTTCTCGATTTGACAAATTGGGTCAGGTCATATCAGCCTATGATTAGGAAATATACAAAAATTCTTCCCGTTTTCAATTTTCTACCGAATTGAATTGTATTCGGATTGAAAGTGGAGTGTATCATATAGTCGGCCCCGCCCGACTTTACCCTTTCCTTACTTGTTTTGGTCTGTAATCAATTTTTCATTTGAACTGGCTCAAGACCATTTTGCATCTATATTTAATAGAATGCAAATTTATTTACAAATGGCATGGTGACATTTATTACTTGGCCGCATCGACTTTTCAACATCAAACCCGGCCTCTGTTAGGAGATGATTCTCACAAACGAACGAGAAGCACAACTCACTTGCCGAATTTGTGTTTAAAAAATCGCACCAAGTAATAAAATACACATGCTATCTTACAAGCATCTCATTGAGTTGCATATGTAAGTATGTGTATATGCAGGTATTGTGTGAGTTGTGCTTCTCGTTCGTTTGTGAGAATCATCTCATAACAGAGGCCGGGTTTGATGTTGAAAAGTCGATGCGGCCAAGTAATAAATGTCACCATGCCATTTGTAAATAAATTTGCATTCTATTAAATATAGATGCAAAATGGTCTTGAGCCAGGACAATATCCCAGTTAAAAAAAAATATATAATTTAATATTTAAATATAATTTTGAACCATATAACATATTAAAAATATAATTGTATACCATTAGGTTTTGAATGCAGTTTATAATTTGGCATTTGTAGAATATTCGCTATGATGCGCATCGGACGATTTCAGATATCCAGCAGGTTGCCCACAATCGCGAACAGCAGAATGATACTCTAATATAATATCGACCATGGAGACACTGTAAACGCTGTAGCCTAAGGCGGTGATGGTGGCATATGTCTGCGCAGCAATGTTATCCGTGTCATGTTGTTGTTGGTAAGCACGAAATATGTACTGCTTCTCAAGGTCATCTGTAGTATGTTGTAACATGCTCACTGTCGCTGAGAGGCTCGACAACGAATGTTAAATGGTACGTGGTATATTCAATAACATCATTTTAAATAAACTTTTAAACATTTTTATAAGTTAAAAAAATCTATTTTAAATAGTTTATAATTTTGGGTTCTTATTTGTTTATTTAATAATGGATTTTTGTGCTCTCCTTCACATCGAAAGTTGATGTCATACGTCAACTTTCGATAGATTTAAAATCGCATAATGCGATATTCCATTCAGTTTCTTTAAAATTGTTACGTTTTGTTTCACACTTCGCTGTGGACTGACATGTGTTCCTTGAATTATATTAGCTAATGTATATTGAAAGCAGACATTTGTGCAGATATCATTTTTGCTGAAAAGGAATGGTGTATTCATCCCAATGCCTGAGTAGTTGCATGTTGCTGTTTCTCTGTCGACTTATTATATTCAGAGAGAATCCTGATTGATGTTGCAGACATCATGAATGATGTTGATGTAGATGTTGCTTGTGGTGAACTCCTTTTGTATCGCGTTTTTCTTGTCAACATTGTTTACAGCCTATGCTGATTTATATTATTTGGCATGGAACTGTTATAATGCGAAAACTATACGATAAAATATGTTGGCCGACGTTGTGATGTGTTGACCACATACAAGAACAGAATTTAGTCAACATATCAGTACAACTTCAATATATTCAATACAAAGCAACATACAACATAACATATCATTGGATGTTGAGCTTGATGGCATGTTGGCTTGCTGACTTTTAAGAAATGTGACAATAATAGAAATTGACGATTTAGAAGCAATGTTCGCAAATCTTTCGAGCAAAACTATAAAGAAACTACTATCAACAAATATTAAAACCAAAATCAAAGTCGACGAGTAAGTGAGCATCATTGGGCTAAACCGACTTATATATACCATGGCTCTCCGAGAACATATATACTGAAGTTATAAGGAATTAAATACTAGGAGGTTCGTATCACATGGTCCCAGCTTCCACATTTATAAAACAACTATAAAACATGTAAGGAAGGTTAAAGTCGGGCGTGGCCGAGTATATGATACCCTACACTTAGTCATTATACCCTATGGTGTAGGATGTAAAAAGGGTCAATACATTTGAACCGGGTGATATACGATGCAGCTATATGGGGAGAATATACTACAAATACCATACTTCTATCTGTATTTGTAAGAAAATTTGAACACAAACTTTGAATGGGAGCTATATACAAATCTGAATCGATGTGTCCCATGTTTAGCAAAGGTTTTCTAGTTGAAATATTAGACGTTTTCCTAAATTTTATGGAGTGTTAAATATGTGGTCTCTAGAGCGGAAAGAATCAAATCGGGAGCTATATATAATCTGAACCGATGTGACCCACTTTCGCTTAGTTGTTTCTACGGCCAAAGTTACTATATGATGTAAAACAATTGTAACTTCTTTGCTTGCGAGTATTTAACTTTTTCTTTTTTCCTATTTCAGAAATTAAACTTGGGAAAATATTTAAAAATGGAACGCTATACAATTGCGCAATTGCGCTTGGAATTTGCTAGAGCACTTTTAAATCTCGTTGATCAAAATGAAATTTTTTGTCAAATTTAATGATGACCGACGAAGCGCATTTTCACTTGAACGGTTTCGTAAATAAACAAAACAACAGATTTTGGGGATCCCAAAATCCCAAAAATCTTCATCAGAAATCTTTACAACTAAAGGACAACATTCAAGAAGAAATTGATCGTATACCACAAGAAACACTCAACAAAGTTATGGAAAATGCCATAAAAAGAACACATTTTTGCGTTAGAGAAAACGGTTCTCATTTAACTGATATTATTTTTCATAATTAATGTAAAAAAATAACATAAAATAAACTTTCTTTTTATCATAAATTTTTTTGTTTTTTTCATTCCATTCAATAGTTATTTAAAAAACAAATCATATAGTTACTTTAGCCGCACCCTGTATTTGAAACATTAGCTGATGTGCCGAATTAGAAGACAATATGTTCAAATATGCTATTTATAGAGCGGAAGTAATCAATTCAGTAGCGAAATTTGTATTGGAGATATATGTATATATCTGAACTCATCTGACCCATTTTCACCAGAGATGTTTTTACTTGAAATATAACTTGTTTTGCCAAATTAAATCTGTTAAAGTTTGTGGTTTCTAGAGCGGAAAGAGTCAAATCGGAGGAGACATTTGTATGGGATATATATATAATAATATATAAATATATAAATCTATAAATCTGAACCGATCTATCCTATTTTTTCCAGAGCTGTTGAAATATAAGCTGTCTTGCCAAATTGGAGGAAAATCTGTTGAAATATGTGGTTTCTAGAGCGGAAAAAGTAAAATCGGGAGCTGTATCTAAATCTGAACCGATTTGCATCAAATTAAAAAGCGTTCGTCCTTATCCCATAAAACTTCGTTGTGCAAAGTTTCATTTAGATCTAACAACAATTGCGACCTGGACTTTGATTACAAGAATAGATGGACGGCCTAGGATAGAGACAATTGTGGGGGAGGTACAAGAAGGGGCGTGGCTAAAGTGTAAATATTTTTTAGGTTTAAAGTGATTATAAAAACATTTTCAAATATAAAATTGCAGATGATTTTAACTACCTGTATGCATATTAGGTTGGTTTTATTGTAGCCAAAGTTTATGACACTTTGTGTGGGAGGTACCAGAAGGAGTGAGGCAATATCAACCATATTCAATGCGAATGTACCCGTTATGAAAGCGTTGCTAAATATCAAATTTCACAGTATTCCCATCATCAGTATATAAGTTATAACAGTTTTAGATTTACGTAGTTTAGGGTGATTTGTTTGTGATGTACTGGAAGGGACATGACAAAACCCATCAAAAACCATCAAACTTTAACATTGAAATATGGGTTATTTGTGTGAGGGGTGTGCTAATTTCGCCCATTTTCGAACTTACACTAAGTTTGGGGAAAATATAACCATTTGCAAAGTTTGAATCGATTCCTTAACTCCTTTCGAGAGTTATCGTGTACACCAGCTAGACGGACGGACATGGCTCAAACACCTTAAAAAGTCGTGAAATGGATTTGATCCCAACATACTTATGGTCTTAAGTCACTCCTTCAATACTCTGTAGAAAAATGGAAAAAGTAACAAATATCTCAAAGACACTGAAAATAAATTTTAAATTTCAGTTTATTTACTAAACTAATGTTTGCAACAATGTTTGATTTGAACTGGGATATTCTCCTGGCTCAAGACTATTTTGCTTCTATATTTTATAGAATGCAAATTTATTTACAATGGCATGATTTCCACCCTGCAACAATAATAAATTTGGTGCAACAATAAGATTTATTCGGCTTAACACGCCATTCAGTATCTAACCCGATTTCATCGTCGTTTCCTTGATTTACAATGTCTTTGCTCTATATGGCCTTTCAAAAATACTCCTCTGTTTAGTGGTTTTTGGCAGTGTATTCGCCCTACTCAAATATTTCGCTATCAAAATGTAGTAAAAAGTTGTTAATATCAAACTTTTCTGAAAAATGAGCAAATACCACAATTTGAAATGTGACAGGTGGTTAGGTGCCACAACTAGAATACTTGTTGACTTCTGACATTGTTGACATTCAACACGCAGCGTTTGCACATATATAATGTACACCTTTTTTACGAGAACAAGTGCAAACTTTTTGCAATTCGCGTAAAAATGCAATTTACAGCGAAAAACTAGCTGATTTAATATGTGTCGTCCTCGTGTACAATGTACGTATGTTCGTATTTTTAAAGATGATAAACTTTTTCATGTAAAGGTTTTCAGCTGGGTAAGAGGATATATATATTTTCAGATCAGAAAAAATGTGTATATCGTAAGGTAAAATTACAACAATTGTAACTTCTATGTGAACATAATCGAAATGTATGGATCTCACCGTTCTTACTTGTCCAAGAAGGCCGCTAGTGGAGCCAAATATATGACCGGACCCCAATATTTTTTCAACCCCCACATTTTCTCTGAACAGCTCTTAATAATTGTATACATTCCACGAGAGTATTATGCCTTAATGCATTTGTTTGTAACAGCCAAAAGGAGATAATGTTAATTATACCGATCGACTTCGAATCACTTTTTGAATCGAACTGTCTGTCTGATGAAAGTTTTTCGGTACAATGACGAACTCTATTTAATTTGAAGAGAATCGGTTCAGATTTAGATATAGCCTCCATACGAATTTCACTCCAGATTTCACTTTTTCCACTCTATAAATCACATATTTTAACATATTTTCTTCAAAATTAGTAAAACATCTTATATTTCAAAAAGAAACATTTGTGGTAAAAATGTGTTAGATTGATTCAGATTTATATATCAAAATTTCCGCTCTAAAAATCACATATTGTATCAGATTGTCTTCAGATTTGGCAAAACATCTTATATTTAAACAAGGAACATCTATGGTGAAAATAGGTCAGATCCGTTCAGATTTATATATAGCTCCCATTCAAATTTCGCTCCCGATTTATATATAGCTCCCACACAAATTTCACTCCCGTTTTCACTTTTTCCACTCTATAAACCATATATTTTAACAGATCTTCTTCAAATCTTTCAAATCATCTTATATTTCAACTAGAAACACCCATGGTGAAAATTTGCATATAACTCCCATATAAATTTAGCTCGGTTCGGTTCAGATTTGCATATAACTCCCATATAAATTTAGCTCCCGGATGGACTTTTCCGCCCCGGAAACCATGAATTTTCATATTTGAACTGTGAAAGTTAATCGCTTTATTCCACGTTTGGATATAGCCCCGATAAAATATTTTTTTCGATTTGACAAATTGAACCAGGTCATATTAGCCTATGATTAGGAAACACACAACACAGTTTTCACTTTTTACCGAGTTGAATTGTATTCGTATAGAATGTGGAGTGTATCATATAGTCGGACCGACCTATTTTAGCCTTTCCTTACTTGTTTATAATTTGTATTATGACAGTAAGACCCAATCTGGCTCGGAGTCGCTCCTATTTGGGTTAAATGTAAGACTACCTCCATAAATTTTCTCTTCCCAGCATTTTTTCCGAACATACTTACCGCTTATCACCACTGGTGTTCCCATACAAAAACTAAATTTTATAAAATATAAATATAAATGCTTCCAACATTCTACCCGCCCTAAGGAGGGCCCTAGGAGAGTAAAATTTCTGAGGAACCCCCAATATGTTTACAACCCTATTAATTTCTCAGAACATACTTACCCTCTGTCTTCAACCCTTAAGATTAAATTTTTTATTTTTATACCCTACACCACTTCGTGGACTAGGGTATTAAAAGTTAGTTTTCCGCCAAATGTTTGTAACACCAAGAAATAATTAAGTATACGGATCGGCTTAGAATCACCAGCTGAGTCGATTTAACGATGTCTGTCCTTCCGTCTGCTGTCCATTTAAGCTTGTTCGCACTTTACAGGTCGCAATTGTTACCCGATTATCATCAAATTTGGCAGAAGTTACTTTGTTGGGCCAAGGACGATCGGTATTGAATTTGGAGGAAATCGGTTCAGATTTAGATACATCCCCCATACAAATGTCGCTCCCGATTTGACTTTTTCCGCTCTAAAATCCACATATTAAATCCCGATTTTCTTTAAAATTGGCACAACATTTTATAATCGAACTAGAAACACCTATGCTGAAAGTGGGTAAGATCGGTTCAGATTTAGATATAGTCCCCATACAAATGTTGCTACCGATTTGACTTTTTCCGCTCTAAAATCCACATATTGTACCCGATTTTCTTTAAACTTGGCACAACATTTTATAATCGAACTAGAAACACATATGCTGAAAGTGGGTAAGATCGGTTCAGATTTAGATATAGTCCACATACAAATGTCGCTCCCGATTTGACTTTTTCCGCTCTAAAATCCACATATTGTACCCGATTTTCTTTAAAATTGGCACATCAATTGTAATCGAACTAGAAACACCTATGCTGAAAGTGGGTAAGATCGGTTCAGATTTAGATATAGTCCCCATACAAATGTCGCTCCCGATTTGACTTTTTCCGCTCTAAAATCCACATAATGTACCCGATTTTCTTTAAACTTGGCACAACATTTGATAATCGAACTAGAAACACCTATGCTGCAAGTGGGTAAGATCGGTTCAGATTTAGATATAGCCCCCATACAGATGTCCTTTTTTTGCAAAACACATACATTTACATGATTAAAAAATCCTCCCCGATTTCACTTTTTTACCGAATTGAATTGTAATGAGATAGAAAGTGGGGTGTATCATATAGTGGCTCCGTCCGCCTTGTTTGTGAGATGCCCATATTTCCATAATTTGGTATAACCCAATGGGGCCCCATTCTGCTCTATTACAGCTCTAGAAACTACATCTTACATCGGATCTTCATCAAATTTTGCAGATCATTATATGTTTCAACTAGGAATACCTACCTTGGATGAGAAATATATAGGTACATGTTTTGGCACAGGCCTCAAGTGTTGTCCGATTCATCCTATTACCGGTGTATAATCTGTATTTATCATTCGATGTTGATCAAATTTTCCATATCATGTTATATTTACTTTACTCGGAATATCTGCTGGCAATTGGATCAATTACTTTCTTATTTACCGTATTCGTTAAATATGACTAAAGATGAATTTAAAGTATACGGTATAATTTATATGAACTACACTAAATTGCTCCATTGAAATACCTGCGTTAAGTAATCAAAGCGAGGTATATACGCAGGGAGTGGTGTAGGGTATTATATAGTCGGCCGACTTTAGCCTTTCCTTACTTGTTTGTATTTGTTTACAAAGGAAAACCCCATCACACGAGTCACCCCAAAGGGGAGATATGCAAGACTAGCACCCAACATTTTCGCCAAACACATACAAAAATTTTTCCCGTTTTCACTTTTTTTCTGAATTGAATTGTATTCCGATAGAAAGTGGAGTGTATCATATAGTCGGCCCCGCCCGACTTTAGCCTTTCCTTACTTTTTTTCTATTGTATATTAGCACCATTTATTCTTGCAAATCCGCTCCATGTTCGCTCTTAAATGGACTTTTAACACAACTCCATGTTTCAAATATTACTTATTATATTAGTCTTGTTGGCTGCTAAATTGGTGCTTACATTCGTTCAGCATTGTTGTGAATGTATCTTGCGAATACCCAACAAACGGTAAAAATGGATTATAAAATACAAAAGAAAAAGGACTAAACATTACATTGCTTTGTCTGGAAATATTTGATGTGCGGCGCGGCGCGACCCTTTCAGATTGGGAATGTTGATGTCGCGCGAGACTTAATCTGTAGACAAACAACATTCAAATACATTTTAATTATATTTGCAAATTTATGTCTTTAGCGATTGTGATATGTTGCTCAGTGTAGAAGCGCCTTTCTATACACCTGACAGTTATATGCTGAATAGGAATAACATTTTGGCTATAATGCATTTTAAGCAGGTTGAATAGTTCGAAATATCTAAATTAAAAATATCATTTCTTGTGGAGATTTTTCCCGCGAGAATTTTTATTCAAAGCAGTCTCAGATTTGTTTTTCATACTGCAGAACATCATTGTAAATCACGTAGTAGGTGAGGCGTCTCAAAGATATAACCCTCAAACGAAGAAATGAAAAAAATCCCCAATGAAATAAGCTCCAAATCAAATTAATAATATCCAAAAAATTAACTTATTCCCTCGCTCATTTCGTTCAGATGCGAGTTCCACTCCAAAACTTGTCTACAATTTTTCGTTGGTGGCTTTCGCAAAATTAGAGAATAGAAAAATGTTTTTTTGCCAAAGAATGGCATGTGCAATGTGCTCTTAAAAACTATATTTATTAAGAGAAAAATTAAAATGTACTCGTTTTACTTTTGGCAACATGCAACTATTTAAGCAATTGAATTTGAACTGGACTATTTGAAGCCATGTAGAAAATTCATCCATTTCCCGGCGGAAAGTTTTTCGCCAAATAAGGCTCTTTTTTATGAAGATCATGAGCCAAATTTACATTGTGGTGGAAGGAATAATTGAAAGTAATCACATTTATAGGCAATCAATAACCTCAAAACACACATGTTCTTGACCACCGCTAATTTCGTTCACAGTTTCCTACGAAATACTTAAGGATATCTGTTGTTATATTTTGGTGATTGTATTGAAATGTTTATGCGCCAAATGTACGTGATGATGGCAATAGTTGTGCTGGAATTGATGTTATTTATTGATATTGATTTTGTTATTGGATTTCAACACAATGTATTCAATTTAGAGTGATCAAACCCGAGACCGAAAACCGGGTCAACCGGGTTTTTCATCTGAGACCGACCGTCGGGTTTTTTAAAATCGCGGTTTTGGGAAACCCGGGTTTTTTCGGTGCTATAAACCGGAAAACCCGGGTTTTTCGGTGATATTTTTTTATAATATGCCACTTTTTATATTATCAAAAGCTTCATAGAAGGTTTTTTATTAGGGACCACAAATTGACTAAAAAATTACGAACACAGCAACACTGTGAGTCTAATATGGTGATGTTCGTCTTAGGTTTCACATGCATTTCTTATGGGCAGAAGAAAAATCGACGCCGTTGACCATTTGCCGCTGCCGATGTTGACCAGCCATACACATAAGAATATATTTGATTATTTTTAGAGGTGTTGTCAGGAGCGGTTAGCTCACAGACGGTTGGACCTAAGGACGAAATATTTTGCAGATCATCATTAAATAAACCAGATTTCATTTCGGGGAATTACCACAGCAATAATCGTCCTTGTAGGTAATATGAGGCTGATGAAATTTGCGATTATAAGAAAAAAGTGAAAAGTCCTTGTATTTCAAAGAGTCAGAAAATACGCATAATCTTTGAACTTCATGTCAAGCTTATGATTTATTTTCTTATTTTTTATATATTTTATTTTATTCTCTACTAGCTTTTTGTACCCGGCGTTGCACGGGTTTTCGTCTTCCTATGTATGTAACTTTGCATGCTCGCAATTTTTGTTTTGTATATTTTTACTTCTGTAAATTAGTTTAAATTAATACTTATATAATTAAATTCATAACTTACGTTTTTAAAATATAAAAACTTTATGAAAATTTAATTAATTTTTTCAGAGTTTCGTATAAGAAAAAAAAAACATTTATTAGAGAGTTAATTAATTATGGTAATTATTTCTATGAATGTATTTTGTGTTTATTAGTTAAGTTAGTCAGTACTTCATTGGAGTGCTTCGGGATACACGATATTTTACAATTTTTCCACCTTACTCAAGTAAATTAAATCATTGCTTCAATGACGTTGTGCATTAGTCTCTTGACAAAAATTCTAGTACAAATGCACAATCGAGGACATATGCGGCGGAATTCCTGGGAAGTCCAAAGAATTTAATTCGATAGTTGACAACTTCATCCGTATTCATGATACTGTCTATCCATTTGTAATGTGTGTAATCACCTAGAAATTTGTTCCAGAATTAAATTATTGATTGCATTAACATCGTTGTTTTTTGCAGCCAATATAGCACGGACGTAAAACCACTCTTTGTTTCCATAGTTTGTGGTAATTTGTGGGAAGACTTTCTCGATTAATTGCTGATTTGATAAATGAATGACATTTTTTGAAAATGTAATACTCCTTTTCACTGCATCTACTGATACTTTTCCATTACCAACTTCCAGTAGATGTTTCGAAAAATTAGCTGCTGAGTCAGCGTGATGCAGACGTGCACGCATATTGGTGGTCAGATTAATTTTTTGTACATATCGCCATCGATGCGGGTGATGATTTTGGAATTACTGGAAGTAATCCAGAAGTCTCCAGCTAGTAAAATAAGAGTTCCACCTAATGGTTGTGTATTTGATCTTAAATATTGAAGTGTCCGATTAAGCGCATGTAGGGATTTCTTATGTGCCATGGTCCAGTCATCTCACACAATCAGCTTGCATGTTTTGGGCATTTTCGCCATGCCTGAACTTTTGCCAATATTACAGGTTGGAGAATCGACAAATTGCAATTCCATGGCAATTTCAACGCTGAATGTGCCGTTCGTCCTCCATGCAATAATGTAGCAGCAATACCGGGGGATCAATAGCTAATGATATCCCATTTTGAGAGCGGATGTACGATAATACCAAACTTGAAAATATTATCTTGATTGGAATGAAGTCATTTATTCCAATTAAAGTTATTTCGGATAAACCATCTAATAAAAGTTGGTTTAACCAGACATGCAAGGCTGCTGTCAGATCCAAAGAGGAAGCATTCAGGAAATGGCGTTTAAATAAAAATGCCACAACTGATCTGCTACGCAAGCAGACAAGAACCATGTGTGCCAGGGTACTTAGACGTGAAAAGTTTCTGTACGAACAACGTCTTCGTGCCAAAGTTCTTGATTCTCCCAGGGAAGTAAGAGCTTTTGGTCATTTGTGAGAAGAGTAAAGGATAACTCCTCATCTATCCCAACTCTTGTTAAAGATGACCAGATATTCACTAACCCGGTTGACAAAGCTAACCTATTGGCTGAAATGTTTGCAAGGAATTCATCCTTGCCGGAAAGCAATCAACCACTCCCCGTGATCGAAAATGTATCTAGTTCCATGCCTCAGATATTTTTTCGAACACGTGGAGTTAAAAGGGTTCTTGCAAATCTCGACGTAAATAAATCTCCAGGCCCGGATGGCATTTCAGCACTTGTCCTATGTAAGTGCTCTTCGACGCTTGCCCGTCCCCTTCGTAATCTTTTCAACCTTGCATACCGTGCAGGGGTTTTCCCAGCGCGTTGGAAGATTGCGAACATCCAGCCCATCCCTAAAAAAGGTGAGGCTAACAATCCTGCTAACTATCGACCGATCGCGATTTGCTCAGCGCTTTCGAAGGTTATGGAGAGTATGGTTAACCACCATCTTGTGAGGTATTTAGAAACTAATGACTTACTTAATGATCGACAGTATGGCTTCCGTAGGAATCGATCTACGGGAGACCTGATGACACTGCTATCCGAAAAGTGGAATCGATCTATTCACAAGCTTGGTGAGAGTAAGGTCGTTGCTCTAGATATCTCCAAGGCCTTTGATAGAGTTTGGCACGGCGCACTCATATCAAAGCTTATCGCTTTTGGTGTTGGTAGTGACTTCTCTCGATTTATATCGAGCTTTCTCAGAGATCGCACTATAAGTGTTGTTGTAGATGGGTTCTCATCCGACGAGCATAGGTTAACCGCAGGTGTACCACAGGGCTCTGTCCTTTCCCCCTCCATTTTTCTTATTTTCATCGACGACCTCTTGGATCGGACTGTGAATCCAATATACTCATTCGCGGATGACAGCAACCTCTGTCATTCATACTCATTCGATCATAGACCAAGTCGTCAAGAAATTGAGGATAAAAGGCGATTGATGGATGAGTCACTTAGCCAGGATTTGATGGCCATTTCTGAATGGGGTCGAGAGAATAGAGTAGATTTTAATGCACGTAAGACCCAGTGCTCCTTGTTGTCTCACAAGCGATTCACTGATCCAACGGTGTCGTCGATTTTAATGAACGGTGTAGATATTGAGCAATCAGATGATCTAGTTGTTCTTGGCATAAAAATACAATGTGATGTTCGTTGGACAAAACATGTATTTGATGTGTCGAAAGATGCCTTCAAATGTTTAGGCTTTTTAAAAAGATGTAAGAAATATTTCACACCCTCTGATCTTCTCAATATCTACACTACCTACATCAGACCAAAGATGGAATACAACTCCCATATATGGTCGGGTGCTCCAGCCTCATCACTGGAGCTACTTGACCGTGTCCAGAGGAGGGCGATGGTGTTGATAGGTGATGGTAGGATATCCAATTCTATTGTCTCCCTTGAACACCGTCGTAATGTTGGTTGTGTGTCATTGTTCTATCGATACTTTCATGGTGTTTGTTCTTCGGAAATCCGTGATCTTATACCGCCCGTGAGAACGTTCGGTAGAGATACGCGACTCTCCAGGAACGCTCACCCATTTGTTGTCGATTGGACAACCGACCGCACTACACATTACAGAATAAATTCGTTCTTCGCCCGTACTATCCGTATGTGGAATCGACTTCCGGCAAATATCTTTCCCTCCAATTACGACATTCAGAAATTCAAAACTGACGTCAACAGACACTACTCCCTCTTTCCCCCTTCCAATACCTTATCTTCCTTCTACCAACGCAATGCACTGCATTTATAGGGGACATCCCCTGAGTGTTGGTTCAGTGAAAAAAAAAAAAAACTGATGATAAAAGTTTTAACTGTGCCTCCTGGTGCATCGGGAAAAAAGGCCGCCGCTGTCATTTGTTACTGCAGTTATTATTTTGTCAAAGGCCACTTGTTGCTTTGCAATTAATAGAGGGTTTTTGTTGCGACAAACAAACGCAAGTCTTCAACATTGAATTGCCGTTCTCTTAGCAAATCTCTATCAGTAATGTCAATGGTAGAACGTTCAGGCACCACCATTCCAAGTTGATTAAGAGATTTATTGCTGATGCTAGGCATATGTCTTAAATTTTAATCAGCGTATCGTAAAAATGTAATTCTAAAAAATATAGAATCGTAACGGTGCGATAATGATGCTAAATGTTCTCACTCATATCCACTTTGATTTTTCCCACAGATCTTTTGGGTTAGATGGCGAGCAAGTTCTTAATATTTTCGCAAACAAAGTTCGTATCTGGAGAGGATGACAGCTGACAGAAGCATACATTAATGTGGTCTCCCAGTTTCTGACACGCCTCTCTCAACTGCTCTTAAATTTGAAACTGAAGTGGGTCCTCTCACGTTAACTAATAACATTCTCAAATAATAACATTCTGCGTTGTTTGGGTGTACGGTATAAACATGCCCATTTGTCGTGTCTTCCCCTATTATAGCTAGAAAACATACCCTTTCCACAAGCTAGATACAGTAAAATTTTCAAGAGAATCTGCCATTCGTTACTTGTTTTGTGATAATTTTAATATATAGTTGGTGTGGGCAGTCTCACGTCCTTTGGTATCATGAGCATTGTAAAGTCACCATTCACAAACTATCCTCTGTTCAGAAGTTAGTCACAATAAAATTTTCAAGAAAATCCGCACTTCGGATTGTGTTTTATGATAGTTTTAAAATATAGTTTGTGTGGGCGGTGCCACGCCTCTTTTTCTTATAATGACCTAGTATATCCTGGAGCCATCCCTTGCCCAGAAGTTAACTGCTGTAAAATTATCGAGCGAATCCACCCATCGGTATGCCTGTAGTGATAGTTTTAAAATGTTTTTTGTGTGGGAGGTACGACCCCCTTTGTTCTATCATGACCTAGACTATCCAGGAACCATCCTCTGTACATAAGATAGATACAGTAAAATTTTCAGGCGAATCGGTCCACCGGCAGACACACATTGATTTTTATATATTAGATAAGATATCTGAATCGCAGAATGGGGTAATTGGTACAGAAATTATAGCTGTTTTTCAAAATGATTTCCTAATTCAGCAAGACATAATTTGTAGTTATACGGTGTTCCAAACATATATTTTGGGAGTAATAGATGCAGGACGAAAAGTAATGATATATTGATATATTATTAAAAATTTTTCGAAAGATTCAGTGAATCTGACTATGGCATCTGAATTGACCTATTCTTAAGAACGAGTATGGATCTTGTGCAATTGCCCTGTAATGAATAATTTCTCCATTTTTTATTCATTTCAAGAAAAACCAGAAAAATCCCGGTCCGACCGGTTTTTTATAAAAAAACCGGGCAACCCGTCTTTTTGAAATCACGGTTTTCGAAAAACCCGAATACCCGACATTGCAGAAAAACCGGGTTTTTGATCACTCTAATTCAATTATGATTTCCGTCGATGATTATTTCCGTTTCCTTTACGCTTGTATTTAAATTGAAGTGGGTGATAAGAGTGAAGTACCCTCCTATACTGTATAGTGTATAGTGAGGGTGGAATAAAACGAAAATCTATTTCGCCCTCTTCCAATTAAGTCACATTTAATACCGCATTTAACAATTTCTTCCATCTGTTTTTAGCATTTCATATTGAATTTGCTGTCATCTCCCAAATTGCCATGGTTCAGCTGTGACTTCCACCACAAAATAATCTTCTTAGTCACCCAACCTAATATCTGCTTGTGTGAAACTTAAAGTATAATTTTTTATTTCTAAAAATGTTTAATGCCACAAGACTTTGTTTGTCGAAGTCTTCATTTAATGGGAAATTTGCACTTTGGATTATGTGGGATTTTGCTCCTTTTGTTTGTTCCTTTGTAACAAAGTGGCCTTATCGAGAAGCATTGGTAATGGAATGCATTGTGAAGTAATTGAGAAAGCTTTAAATTAGTATCAATAGATGTGTTGGCTAAGATGAAGATACCCTACAAAACTCTGACGTACATTGAATGAGGAAGATTCAATAGAGATGATGATGATAATACTGTGAAGACGTTAATACAATTCTAGTTAATTCTCAAGGACGATTGCTACATGGACCTTTATAAGTATGCACCATACCTGAAACATATTTTTACCTAATGATGATGGTATTGATTTATTTATCAAAAAATAACATAAAATACAACATTTGTGTACGAGAAATACTTAAAATAAATGAAAGTTTCATATTCTGGTTTTCAAGCAATAAAATAAAATTTTTTGTCATATGAAATATTTGAAATTTATATATTCCTATTTATCAGTACGTAAAATAAAACACAACAAATAAATTTGTGAATGATTATACAGAATTATATATGCTGAAACACGCAACACAATGATTAACACACCGGCTTATGTTGTATTTCCTGATCTCTCATGTAATCAAATCACTTATTTCGACAACGGAAATTGAAATCCTTTGAGACATACCTGATGTTGTATTAGCTGGCAAAGTTTCCGACGTAAGCAATTATAACAGCTAATGTAACATCTGTGTATAAAAAGTTCTTAGTACTCACTAACGCAATAATTGAGTAATCGAAAGCAACATGTGTTTTTAATCAAGGACACACGCCGACTATTTAATAAAACCACGGTCTTCCTTATGTGAGGGTAATGGCCTCAATTTTCTTTGGAATGCTTTTGTATTATGGCAAAGGACAATGATCTGCAAATATATGGCTGAAATATTAATAAAAATGTTTTGCGTTGTCATTAAATTTGTGAAAAGAAAATTGATGTTGGAAAATTCTCACAATGACAATGAATTTGAAACATTCTGAAATATAGGAATGTGGAAAGTATATTGAGGAATTTCTTGTTAAACGGAAATGAAATTTTCGAAGAAATTTGGTAAGTAACACGCTTTGGAACTTTAAATTGAAATAAATAAATTTCATACTGAAAATATAATTTATTAGAAAGATAATTCTATGACATGTGGGAGATGAGTGAGTATCCAACCGTGCACTTTTCAAGCAATGGGGATTGGCATAATGTTGGCTTCTAGGTCGTCCTAAATTCCTGGTTATTTCGCATAAACCAATGACTTCAATTAACCTCAGAGAAAATAATCTAGAGGCCAATATATTCTATTCTATTTCGAAAAGTAACGCGTTCACCAAAAGTTTCCGTCAATAAGTATGATTGCATGATGAGCAATGGAACATGTGACATCGCACAGTGGTTATTAACGATTTCGATTTATTAACTATGTTCATTCCAATATGGACGCGAAACATTAGGGATTTCAGAAATTTGTACTTTTCTTATCAAACTGATAAAGTCAGTCTGTTTGTAGCTGAATCAAGAAATTGCAAGTGGGAGAAATCGGCCGACAATAACCTAATATTTAGAGTACATTTTTGAATATAACTCCCTCATGTTCTCTTCTTGATTACAATTGCAGTATTGTATACAATAGTAGACTATTAATCTATATATAACAAGTAAGGAAAGGCTAAAGTCGGACTGGGCCGACTATATAATACCCTACACCACTCCCTGCGTATATACCTCGCTTTTATTACTAAACCTAGATGTTTCATGGGAGCAATTTTATGTAGTTCATATAAATTAGTTATATTTAACAAAGTCATATTTAACAAATATGGTAAATAATTGATCCAATTTTCCGGTATGAATCGAATCGACATTTGAAAGGAGGCCTATAACAACACTTGGTACCTGGTCCAAAACATGGGCCTATATATTTCTCATTCACGGTTCATAGTTGAAATATATCATGATCCGATGTAAGACGTAGATTCTAGAGCTGTATTACAGTAGAATGGGGGGCCATTTGGGTTATTCCAAAATATGGACACATATATTTGACTTTGCATTCTTAGTTGAAATATAATATAATCTGCAAAATTTGAAAAAAATCGATGTAAAATTTGCGTTCTTGAGGGGTAAAAATTAAAATGGTACCATTTGTAAGGGCTCTACATTAAAAAGTGGTTCCATATAGATCACTTTCAAAGTAGGTATTCTTAGTTGAAATATGACATGATATGCAAAATTATATCGAGATCTAATGCACGATGTATGTTCTTGAGATGTAATAGAGTAGAATGGGAGTCAAATGTGTATGGGGGTTATACCAAAATATAGACCCATATATTTGACTTTCATAATAAAGGGTGATTTTTTAAGAGCTTGATAACTTTTTTTTTTAAAAAAAACGCATAAAATTTGCAAAATCTCATCGGTTCTTTATTTGAAACGTTAGATTGGTCCATGACATTTACTTTTTGAAGATAATTTCATTTAAATGTTGACCGCGGCTGCGTCTTAGGTGGTCCATTCGGAAAGTCCAATTTTGGGCAACTTTTTCGAGCATTTCGGCCGGAATAGCCCGAATTTCTTCGGAAATGTTGTCTTCCAAAGCTGGAATAGTTGCTGGCTTATTTCTGTAGACTTTAGACTTGACGTAGCCCCACAAAAAATAGTCTAAAGGCGTCAAATCGCATGATCTTGGTGGCCAACTTACCGGTCCATTTCTTGAGATGAATTGTTCTCCGAAGTTTTCCCTCAAAATGGCCATAGAATCGCGAGCTGTGTGGCATGTAGCGCCATCTTGTTGAAACCACATGTCAACCAAGTTCAGTTCTTCCATTTTGGGCAAAAAAAAGTTGGATATCATCTCACGGTAGCGCTCACCATTCACAGTTACGTTACGATTCGCATCATCTTTGAAGAAGTACGGTCCAATGATGCCACCAGCCCATAAACCGCACCAAACTGTGACTTTTTCTGGATGCATTGGTAGCTCTTGCAATGCTTCTGGCTGATATTCACTCCAAAATCGACAATTCTGCCTATTTACGTACCCATTGAGCCAAAAATGAGCTTCGTCGCTGAACACAATTTCTTTCTTTCTGAACTTTCTTAACAGAGCACGCATTTTGATAATAAAATTCAATGATTTGCAAGCGTTGCTCGTTAGTAAGTCTATTCATGATGAAATGTCAAAGCATACTGAGCATCTTTCTCTTTGACACCATGTCTGAAATCCCACGTGATCTGTCAAATACTAATGCATGAAAATCCTAACCTCAAAAAAATCACTCTTTATGTCTTCTTAGTTGAAATATAATACAAAATGCAACTTCCGATGTAAATTGTGGGTCGTAGAGGGGTAATAATATCAAGTAAGGAAAGGCTAAAGTCGGGCGTGGCCGACTATATAATACCCTACACCACTCCCTGCGTATATACCTCGCTTTGATTAATAAACCCAGGTATTTTATGGGAGCAATTTTATGTACAGGGTTGCCCATATTCGACGGACCCATCTGGCAACGCCATAACTTTTTGGACGCGTTTGAAGCGTCAGTCCAAACAGATTTTTACCATGCAACAATACACGCCACGCGAGCGCTCTGAAATAGTTGAAATTTACATTCAACAGAACAAGTCAATTGTGAAAACTCAACGTGCTTTTAAAATATTAAAAAATGTGAGAAGTGCGCCTTCTAAGAACACCATTAAGCGTTTATACGAAAAATTTTCGACTGGTGAGGCTCTTTCTAATCCGAAGAGGCCAAATAAAAGTCGACCAAGGCGATCGGCCGAGAATATCGCTGCCGTACGAGCCAGTGTTGAGAGGTCCCCAAGAACATCCCAAAAACGCCGTTCTCAGCAGTTCGGCATGGCTCGGTCCACTTTACAACGGATTATTCGCGTTGATTTGCATTTGTTCCCGTACAAAATTCAATTTACGCAAAGATTGTTGCCTGTGGACAAGCCTCGTCGATTGGAATGGGCCCAAAGAGTCATCGAAATGGCCGAAGATGACGAGCAATTTTGGAACAAAATTATCATGTCCGATGAAGCCCATTTCACATTGAATGGGACCGTAAATAAGCAAAATTGCCATATTTACGCCACTGAAAATCCTCAGGAGATTCAAGAAGTGCCTCTTCATGACGAAAAAGTCACAGTTTGGTGCGGCGTTAGTGCGAAAACGGTCATTGGGCCGTTTTTCTTCCAAAATGAAAATGGCCATGCTGTTACCATCAACCAGGAGCGTTATCGCGACATGATGACCAATTTTGTGATGCCAATTATTCGTCGAAAGCGTATGAGGCAGTTCTGGTTTCAACAAGACGGCGCTCCACCGCACACAAGTCGCATAACAATCGATTTTCTGAAGAATTTGTTTCCGGGCCGTTTGATGTCGAAAAGTGGTGATTTGGACTGGCCACCGCGTTCGCCCGATTTGACGCCGCCTGACTTCTTCTTGTGGGGATATTTGAAGTCAAAGGTTTACGTTAACAAGCTAAGGACCGTAGAAGAGCTCAAGGACAACATTCGTGAAGAAATAGCCGCTATTCCGGCCGAAATGTTGGCGAAAACGATGGAAAATGCTGCAAAAAGGGCACAATACGCCATCAACGCCAGAGGCGGCCATTTGAGTAGTTCATATAAATTATAAAGAGTGATTTTTTTGAGGTTAGGATTTTCATACATTAGTATTTGACAGATCACGTGGGATTTCAGACATGGTGTCAAAGAGAAAGATGCTCAGTATGCTTTGACATTTCATCATGAATAGACTTACTAACGAGCAACGCTTGCAAATCATTGAATTTTATTATCAAAATGCGTGCTCTGTTAAGAAAGTTCAGAAAGAAGGAAATTGTGTTCAGCGACGAAGCTCATTTTTGGCTCAATGGGTACGTAAATAGGCAGAATTGTCGATTTTGGAGTGAATATCAGCCAGAAGCATTGCAAGAGCTACCAATGCATCCAGAAAAAGTCACAGTTTGGTGCGGTTTATGGGCTGGTGGCATCATTGGACCGTACTTCTTCAAAGATGATGCGAATCGTAACGTAACTGTGAATGGTGAGCGCTACCGTGAGATGATATCCAACTTTTTTTTGCCCAAAATGGAAGAACTGAACTTGGTTGACATGTGGTTTCAACAAGATGGCGCTACATGCCACACAGCTCGCGATTCTATGGCCATTTTGAGGGATAACTTCGGAGAACAATTCATCTCAAGAAATGGACCGGTAAGTTGGCCACCAAGATCATGCGATTTGACGCCTTTAGACTATTTTTTGTGGGGCTACGTCAAGTCTAAAGTCTACAGAAATAAGCCAGCAACTATTCCAGCTTTGGAAGACAACATTTCCGAAGAAATTCGGGCTATTCCGGCCGAAATGCTCGAAAAAGTTGCCCAAAATTGGACTTTCCGAATGGACCACCTAAGACGCAGCCGCGGTCAACATTTAAATGAAATTATCTTCAAAAAGTAAATGTCATGGACCAATCTAACGTTTCAAATAAAGAACCGATGAGATTTTGCAAATTTTATGCGTTTTTTTTTTAAAAAAGTTATCAAGCTCTTAAAAAATCACCCTTTACTATAAATTCATCTTTAGTCAAATTTAATGAATATGGTAAATAATAAAGTAATTGATCCAATTTTCCAGCAGATATTCCGAGTAAAGTAAATATAACATGATATCGAAAAAGTGATCAATATCCAAAGACAAATGCAGATTATACAGCCTATTACAACACTTGAGGCCTGTGCCAAAACATGCGCCAATATATTTCTCATTCATGGTAGCCATTCCTAGGTGAAACATAGAATGATCTGCAAAATTTGATGAAGATCCGATGTAAGATGTAGTTTCTAGAGATGTAATAGAGCAATTTAGGTTATACCAAAGTATAAACATATGGGCATCTCCCAAACAAGTAGGGAAAGGCTAAAGTTGGACGGAGCCGACTATATGATACACCCACTTTCTATCTCACTACAATTCAATTCGGTAAAAAAGTGAAATCGGGAAAGATTTTTGAAACCTGTAAATGTATGTGTTAGACAAAAAATGTTAAATCGGAAAGGATTTTTGTATGGGGGTATATTGAAACCTGTAATGATGTGACCCGCTTTCACCATGTATGTTTATTGGTGAAATATAATATGTAAAGTTTGGCCAAAATCGGTTAAACATTCGGGAGCAACATTTGTAGTAGGGCTATATCTAATTCTAAACCGATCTCACCCACTTTCAGCATAGGTGTTTATATTTCAATTATAAAATATTGTGGCAATTTTAAAGAAAATCGGGTAAAAGATGTGGTTTCTAGAGCGGAAAAAGTCAAATCGGGAGCGACATTTGTATGGGGGCTATATCTAAATCTGAACCGATCTTACCCACTTCCAGCATTGGTGTTTCTAGTTCGATTATAAAATGTTGTGCCAATTTTAAAGAAAATCGGGTACAACATGTGGATTTTACAGCGGAAAAAGTCAAATCGGGAGCGACATTTGTAGGGGACTATATCTAAATCTGAACCGATCTTACCAACTTTCACCATAGGTGTTTTTAGTTGGATAATAAGATATTGTGCCAATTTTAAAGAAAATCGGGTCCAATATGTGGTTTCTAAAGCGGAAAAGTGAAATCGGGAGCGACGTTTGTCTGATGACTATATCTAAATCTGAATCGATCTAACCGGCTTACGCCACAGTTATTTCTAGTTAGATTTTAAGGTGTTATGATAAATTTTAAGAAAATCGGGTACTATATGTGATATATAGGGCGGAAAAAATGAAATCGGGAGCGACATTTGTATGGGGACTATATCTAAATCTTCCGATTTCCTCTTTCTAACTTCAGCCAAATTTCATGATAATTGGGCAGCAATTGCGACCTGTAGAGTGCGAACAAGCTTAGATGAACAGCAGACGGACGGGCGGACAGACATACATCGGTTCAGATGGTGATTCGTAGCCGATCCGTATACTTAAAGGTGGGTCTAGCTCGATTATTTTTTGGTGTTACAAACATTTGGCGGAAAAATAACTTATAACACCCTAGTCCACGACATTGTGTTGGCTATAATGACGTTGTGCACTTGTGTGTAACACCCAAAAGGAAACGAGATAGACCCATCGTTTATTATACCGATCGACTTAAAATCTCTTTTTGAGTCAAATATCGCTCCCGATTTGACTTTTTCCGCTCTAGAAACCACATATTGTACCCAATTTTCTTTAAATTCTGCACATCTTATAACCTGACTAGAAATTCCTATATATGCCCAAAGGAAGAAGAAAATATATAAACCTTTTACATTTTGTAAAATTTCTTTGTATAGTTTCTGCTGATTGGTGTTCATATTGAGATGTAAGATATTTCTCAAAAGTAACTCTTATATATACGAATACATATACGAACTAATTAGATTTATGAATTAAAAATGAATATACATGCCACGTAGTCACCACTAATACTTAAGCATTACGATGCGATATGAGCCAGCTTGCTTTAAATATTTTAGCTTGTAACATACATTAAATTATTGGAAATGCGGGAACAATAACATTCTTTACAACCTAGCCTTCGTCATACAAGGAAAATGAAATTTAAATAACAATAATCACATCCACCCTTCTTATTTTTAAGTTTATACTCCCTTTACATTGCCATTACTACACATCTTCTACATCCTTTGAATGTATCGTTACATGTGCACACACTCCTTGAGATAGCAACATTGATGTAAATGTTATGGCATGTAACGACAAGTAGTGTGTGCGAATATGCAACCACTTGTTGTGTCAACATTCTTGCTACTGAATCATGAACATGGCCTTGACTCTGACACGAGTCTGTACGTGTACAAGGCAATAACCTTGACGTACGTACACCTTGACGTAGTAAGTGAGGTTACTAGTTTTAAAGTAAATAATTGTATGGCAAGCAAATCAAATGCTACAAATACGAGGTAAAATTGGACCAGCAGAATAAAAAATCAGTAAAAATGATTTAAGTTTGGCCGTGCCGGATATTATATACCCTCTACCATGTTTATATCACTATATCTCCCAACTGTATAAAAATAAAAAATCGTCAAATATTTGTTTTGAGCAATGGAACAAAATGTTTCACCTGCTCTTGTTAGACTGGAAGGTTTGGAGTCAATTTCGTATGACTTAACTTGTATTCAAATATGTCATCAACAATTTGCTGTACAACATCGACTTTCTTCGTTAAAACCAATATAGTTGACCAATTTTGTGGTGGCGAAAATAACAACATTTTTTGTAAGACATTCTAATGTATCTCTATAAATTCCGTCCGTGTCTTACTTAAAATGCAATTAAGCCGTAATCGATTTATTCATTGTTCAACATTTTAGCGCCGGGCTAAAATTTCTCACAACCGTAACAAATATCTTTACAATTGGATTAGTTGGTCGATGGGCAGAGCTCATGGACGGCCACGGCGCATATTGTTTGTGTTGAAAGTCATCTGAAATGTAAATATGTTTATCAGGGGAGGTTGAAATGGGTGGAGATATGCAACATTATTCAGCCTGCTGTGATAGGTTTAGAAATAGGTAAACGTTCGTCTTAGCCAAATGATATAGTCATATTAAGCAAACAAAGACATTTGGCACGCGAGTATTTTCCTTTTGGCTACCGATAATTGTGTCCTACTCTGTAATACAGAAATTCAAAGTTCAGATTAAGGAGACACTGTCCAACGTCCTTCGACAAAATTAAATTAGATGAAATATCAAAAGAGTCATGTACCTTTGAAATATTACATACATTTGGTTTATCCAACTAGTCATATTTTTAAATAAATTAAAGTTTTAAGAGTATACTTCTTCACAAAATACATCCTAGTTTCAATTTCCCTTATTAAGAAGAATAAATATTAGGATGGATCACAAAAATAAATTTTAACGGCCACCCCCCATTTGTTGCATTTGTATCAATTTTTTTCTGAATTAATAGACCTTGGAAGCACTTTAAATAAAAACAAGTAAGGAAAGACTAAAGTCGGGCGGGGCCGACTACATAATACCCTACACCACTCCCTGCGAATGTACCTCGCTTTGATTACTAAATCCAGGTATTTCATGGGAGCAATTTTATGTAGTTCATATAAATTGTACAGTTACTATAAATTCATCTTGAGTCATATTTAACGAATATGGTTAATAATATGGCAATTGATCCAATTATCCGACAGACAAATACAAATTATACAGTAGTAATAGGATGAATAGGACCGACATTTCAAAAGGGGGCCTACAACAACATTTTGGGACTGGTCCAAAACATGGGCCTATATATTTCTCATTCACGGTAGGTATTCCTAGTTGAAAAATATGATGATCTGTAAAATTTTATGAATATACGATGTAAGATGTAGTTTCTTGAGATGTAATAGATCAGAATGGGCCCCATTTGGCTTATTGAAAGTATGGATATATGGGCATCTCCCAAACAAGTAAGGAAAGGCTAAAGACGGACGGACTTTCTATCTCATTACAATTCAATTCGGTAAAAAGTGAAATCGGGAAGGATTTTTGCATCCTGTAAATGTATGTATAAAGGACATTTGTATGGGGGCATATTGAAACCTGGAACGATGTATGTATGTTTATTGGTGAAATATAATATGTAAAGTTTGGCCAAAATAGGATAAACATTTAGGAGGCTATATCTAAATCTGAACCGATCTTACCCACTTTCTCCATAGGTGTTTCTAGTTCGATTATAAAATGTTGTGCCAATTTTAAGAAAATCGGGTACAATATGTGGTTTCTAAAGCGGAAAAAGTGAAATAGGGAACGACATTTGTATAGGGGCTATATCTAAATCTGAACCGATCTTACCCAAATTCTGCACATGTGTTTCTAGTTGGATTATAAGATGTTGTACCAAATTTAAAGAAAATCGGGTAAAATATGTGGTTTTTAAAGCGGAAAAAGTCAAATCGGGAGCGACATTTGTTTGGGGGCTATATCTAAATCTGAACCGATCTTACCCAAATTCTGCATAGGTGTTTGTAGTTTGATTATAAGGTGTTAAGCCAAATTTGAAGAAAATCGGGTACTATATGTACTTTATAGGGCGGAAAAAGTCAAATCGTGAGCGACATTTGTATGGGGGCTATATCTAAATCTGAACCGATCTTATCCACTTTCTGCATAGATGTTTCTAGTTCGATTATAAAATGTTGTGCGAATTTTAAAGAAAATCAGGTGCAATATGTGGCTTCTAAAGCGGAAAAAGTGAAATAGGGAGCGACATTTGTATAGGGGCTATATCTAAATCTGAACCGATCTTACCCAAATTCTGCATAGGTGTTTCTAGATGTTGTACCAAATTTAAAGAAAATCGGGTAAAATGTGTGGTTTCTAAAGCGGCAAAAGTCAAATCGGGAGCGACATTTGTTTGGGGCTATATCTAAATCTGAACCGATCTTACCCAAATTCTGCATAGGTGTTTGTAGTTTGATTACAAGGTGTTAAGCCAAATTTGAAGAAAATCGGGTACTATATGTACTTTATAGGGCGGAAAAAGTCAAATCGGGAGCGACATTTGTATCATTTGTATCTAAATCTGAACCGATTTCCTCCAAATTTAATACCGATGGTCCTTGGCCAGAAAAAATAACTTCTGCCAAGTTTCATGACAATCGGACAACAATTGCGAGCTGTAGAGTGCGAACAAGCTTAGATGGACAGCAAACGGGCGTTAATATTATATTTTTTGTGGTTTTTTAAGGTGATAGCTAAAAAGTCATATTTCTTGTAAACATTTTGTACGGGATGTTACAAACGATATATGGAAGGAATGAATACCTTTCGAATGATATATAATTCATGTATATCAGACTAAACAAATTCTGTCACTTACTCCATGTTTGTAAAATAATTGAATACAGGAGATGGCTTTTCAGAGCCAAAATGTTCAAACTTTTTTTTACAAAAATGAGAACTGCGGCATCCATTTCGTTCCAAAGATCATAATTTATGTAGACTGTCGCTATTTAATTCAAAGCTTATCGCTTTTTGGTGTTGGTAGTGACTTCTCTCGATTTATATCGAGCTTTCTCAGAGATCGCACTATACGTGTTGTTGTAGATGGGTTCTCATCCGACGAGCATAGGTTAACCCGCAGGGAGTACCCACAGGGCTCTGTCCTTTTCCCCCTCCCTTTTTCTTATTTTCATCGACGACCTCTTGGATCGGACTGTGAATCCAATATACTCATTCGCGGATGACAGCAACCTCTGTCATTCATACTCATTCGATCATAGACCAAGTCGTCAAGAAATTGAGGATAAAAGGCGATTGATGGATGAGTCACTTAGAAAGGATGTGATGGCCATTTCTGAATGGGGTCGAGAGAATAGAGTAGATTTTAATGCACGTAAGACCCAGTGCTCTCTTGTTGTCTCACAAGCGATTCACTGATCCAACGGTGTCGTCGATTTTAATGAACGGTGTAGATATTGAGCAATCAGATGCTCTCGATGTTCTCGGCATGAAAATACAACGTGATGTTCGTTGGACAAAACATGTATTTGATGTGTCGAAAGATGCCTTCAAATGTTTAGGCTTTTTAA
Source organism: Polietes domitor (assembly GCA_947397865.1). NCBI lineage: Eukaryota > Metazoa > Arthropoda > Insecta > Diptera > Muscidae > Polietes > Polietes domitor. Next base: position 29,840,452 of record OX377620.1, read on the forward strand.
AAAGATGTAAGAAATATTTCACACCCCTCTGATCTTCTCATATCTACACTACATACATCAGACCAAAGATGGAATACAACTCCCATATATGGTCGGGAGCTCCAGCTTCATCACTGGAGCTACTTGACCCGCGTCCAGAGGAGGGGCGATGGTGTTGATAGGTGACGGTAGGATATCCAATTCTATTGTCTCCCTTGAACACCGTCGTAATGTTGATTGTGTGTCATTGTTCTATCGATACTTTCATGGTGTTTGTTCTCTCGGAAATTCGTGATTTTATACCGCCCGTGAGAACGTTCGGTAGAGATACGCGACTCTCCAGGAACGCTCACCCATTTTGCTGTCGATTGGACAACCGGCCGCACTACACATTACAGAATAAATTCGTTCTTCGCCCGTACTATCCGTATGTGGAATCGACTTCCGGCAAATATCTTTCCCTCCAATTACGACATTAAGAGATTCAAAACAGATGTCAACAACTTTTTTCCTTCCAATACCTGATCTTCCTTCCACCAACGCCATGCACTGCATTTATGGGGGGCATCTCCTGAGTGTTGGTTCAGTGAAAAAAAAATAAGTTACTCTAAGACAAGAATACAAATTTGTATTTAAAGTTCTTTCAAGAGTCGATTATTTCAGAAAAAATTTACTATAGTGTAGCAACAAAAATTACACGGGAAAACATGATTTTTAGGAGTATTTAAAGGAGCGTTTAGCTCACAGACGTCTTGATCTAGGAACCAAATATTTTTCAAATCATCATTAAACAATCGAAACTTTATTTTTGTGGGGTGACTGGAGATTGTTTTTCCATCCGCCACCCAGCCTAATAAATATACATTTCAATATTGTCAAATAAATGTTTCCCATATTGGGAAAAAGACAAATATTGTTGTCAAATATTATTTTTGGTATGGCCAATGTTATTATGTATGAATTATGTGTTTGCTACGTGTTAGTTTGAATATGAAATGTGAATTTGAAGTGATCCCACAAAAGCTGAATAGGTCCGGAGTACCATTCGTTTTAAATTTACATGAAGTTCAATATGCAGATAACCACTGAAATCATTGTCCACTTTCATTTTATCTTTGACATTGACTATGCCACAAGAATAGTTTAGTATTTAACCAGCTTATGCTTTAACACTTCTTTCAAAATAACTTTAAACCAATACAATTTCGTTATAATTTCATCCACGCTACCTGAGTTTAAAACGTAACTACTCTGATGATATTTATTTTCCCATTTATTGTCATTACAACTTTATTCGAAAAATATATTCGACATAGTTAGTAACCAGAATTTGAATACATTTCCAAAACTTGTTATTGTTCTCCCTATTAAGTTAGAATGTAGTTTTGCTACAACTTTGTGCAATCAATTAACTTTGCAGCTCTAAGAGTATTCGCATCATTCGCATTCGCATTGTGTATAAGAAAACGAGGGAAACGCTTGAAGACGTAATGAAAATTGTATGTTTCACTTGGAGACATTGGAAAGCATCTTACGAAAGCTAAGAATTGAATTGCGCGGGGGTAATGTAGTGTACAATGAAATGTACACACATTCATAAATAAAGGTACGCTAGGGGTTCCATAATTGTTTATGGTTCTCCCCCTGATCGGGTTCATACGGGTTCCTACATAGGAAAGTAATGACAATGTCCGTAAAGGTTATTTAAAAACAATGGTGATGATTTTTCTATGTTAATATTTAAAGACAAATTATGATGTAATTTTGTACTGTTTCGCTCGAAATTTATTTATGTCAAGCATAAATAATCGGGTGAAATATTTTAAATATATTAAATCGACGCAGGAATTGATACTACGCCGATCTGTATAATAAACGATATCAGTTGATATTAATTATGTAAATATATTAAATCGACGCAGGAATTGATACTACGCCGATCTGTATAATAAACGATA